>JBBMOI010000015.1:9317500-9340000 GCA_038088405.1 Porites divaricata | reverse complement strand
CTATTCTATTGGTTCAAAAGCCGCACGTGACAATGTAGATCTAATCGCGCATGTGCCAAAGTCACGTAGAAGCCTGGAAACAACAAACATGGCGGCTGATCTTTTGCATCTTTTGCCTGCGTCACAGACGCTCTAAACCTTCTGTATAGACATGAGAGTACAGACGTATACAACTACGCGGGCCGGCTGCAACGGCTGATCTTGCGATGAAGAAAAGTGCATCCAGGACTACATTCACCTGCACAATCAAACTCTGCAACCTACTATTGAAATGACTCCTGGTTTCAAACCTTTCACATATTGTGCATTTTGTTCATCCAAATTGTAAATGTTAACGTTTAACGACATCCTGGGTACCAGGGCCTCCTATTCCGAGACTTATTGTGATATTTTGTTTTTTAAGTCTTTTTTTCAATCCCAGCTACCGACCCAATATCAGGAAACGCATTCAACGCTAAACGAAAAAAAAGGGGGATGGCCTTACCCGAAATAACCAGCTGCAGCAAATAATATGATAAACTTTGAGAAGAATGTGATGGTGATTAAAACGGGGCAATGAAAAACCAAAACTTGCGTGAAATAACAAGTTTGGTGTATGTGCAAACGTTGGTTAAAGTGGTCGTAAAGATAGTTCTTTAATCATATTTTGCTTAAATGTACGCCTCTAGTAACCATACATTTACACAGTAACTTTGCTATACCAGAAAATATCAAGCAAACATTCATTTTTGACGTTCGATTTTTGCACAGAGAACAAAATGGCGGCAAATTTGAATCTAAACACCAAATTTACTATAAGGAGCAAAAGTGAAACAAAATATGTGTAAACTTGATATTTACTCCACATTTACGCCACCTTTGCAGAAAAGTAAACTTTCACTTTTGAACAAAATTTGCACCAAGAACAAATAAGTAGCAACATTAGTACC
The DNA here is from genome assembly GCA_038088405.1 of Porites divaricata. Classification (NCBI taxonomy): domain Eukaryota; kingdom Metazoa; phylum Cnidaria; class Anthozoa; order Scleractinia; family Poritidae; genus Porites; species Porites divaricata. The sequence goes on along the minus strand of JBBMOI010000015.1, from coordinate 9,339,071 downwards.
CTAAATTTACAATAGAATTGCTCAACTAGCAAAAGTTAGGCAAATCCGTTTTTTCGTCCAGTGAATTTAGCACTCGCAAACATATGTCCATGGCCAATCGTGCCATTCTTTCAACTTTCTTTGAAGAACAGTGAACTCAAAACCACCCACAATACCTTTCGGGATTGTCGCGTGCACTTTTTCCGACAATCTTTTTCGAAATAGCTGTATAGTATTGCAAAAGCTACTTTAAGAGAAAAAAAAAAAAAAAAAACCAAAAAAAAAACAACTAACAATTAATTCACTTTGCTAACAATTTGTCACGGAAATCAAAGCAAGCTGAAATATATTTAACCAATTGTAAATTAATATAGTAATTTGAGGAGTTCATCAGTTCATTAATCAGATCGTTGACGGGCAATTGGGTAATATTTGGAATCAGAGATTGAACTTTATGGAATAATGGAGAATAAAAAAAAATAACTGTAAAAGGAGTGGCAGTGGGGTCGTAAACGATTATTGTAGCCTTGTTTCGGTAAAACGAAGGCAGAAAGGTTGTCCAAACCGGACATTTACTGTACGTCTTCTAAAATCGCTGAAAATGCGTCTGTACTTGCCATAAGGAAATGCAACTCAACCAGATGTAAAACCTGCCCTTGGTTAAAGACGGCTTATCATGTGCTTTCAGAAACACTGGCCAAACCCACCTCATCAAGTAGACGATCAACGTGCATCTAAAACTCTCTTTTAATGATACAAATGACGCAAATGTAAGAGCACCCCAAACACACCAACAGAAATAAAACACGCTTTAAGAGACAAATTTGAAGATCACCGCAGGTCATACAAAGCAACACTGAAGACGCAGTACATGTATCACAGCATTTCAATCAATCCGAACTCCAACTAAAAGACATCGAACTTATTCCACTCGAGCTTGTCAACTCCAGAAGACTCCATAGAAGAAGCACACGAACGTTTTTGTACTAAAACCATGCAGCCACATGGAATAAACAAAGAAGATGGCCTGGTTCGACTATTTTTGAAAAAAAAAAAAGAAAAAAGAGGCTGACTTGACATCGCAAACAGATCCCGGGGGTGGGGGGGGGGGGGGGTTACTAGGGTTAATTTTTGCTGGGTATGTGCCGCTGGGCTCGCCGAGCCCCTACCCCATTATAGTCTATTTCTGGCCAATTATAGACCCCATCTTAGTCACTTTTATAAAACTGACCCATTTTTTTCTACCGAATGAAGAACACTTTACTTTTCATCTACAGTACAAACATTCTGATACGCTTACTAACCATAAATATGGAGAACTGTCTTACCCCCAAAAATCCGAAAATGTCCGACCCCATTACAGTCAATCCAGTCGTGAAAATGCTATCCCATCCAGCGGCACATCACCATAAGCCTCTTATAAGAAAGTACCCCCCCCCCCCCCCTGGGGGAACAGATACTTCCGCACTGGAAGCAATTTTCATTACGTCACTAAAATAACTGAAACGGCGGCGGCTGTACATAGCACGAATGATATGACGTTTAACGGGTTACAATTTCAACTCCAGTCTGCATACAAGGATGAACCACAGTAAGAAGTAGACACTGCTGAAAGTCATAAACGACATCCTAATGAACATGGAGGCGCGAAAGGTCAGTTTGCTGCTACTCTTGAACCTTAGAGCGGCCTTTGATACCTTTCTTTACTCACAATATTCAGAATTCAGGCAGTGGTCGGAGTGAGTAGGACTGGTTAACGTCGTATCGTACGCCGGGAAAGATTACACAGTGTGTTGCAGTGAGTAGAGGCCTCTCACTTGCCTTTAACAGCTCAAGATAGTGGTCCCACAAGGGAGCTGTCTTGGTCCCCTTCTTTACATCTTACACCAGCAATTGTACAGAGCCACCTTCAAAGTATATGACACAGGCAGGTCTAGGGGGAGGGGGCAGGGCGTGCGCCCCCCATCCCCAACCCCTCCTTGAGATGACCTGCGACTTTCTAATACAACTGGTATTCTGCAAAAAAATAAAAAAAAATAAAATAATCATAACCTATGGTTTATTGGTGTTGAAGTAAAACATGAGACGAGATTTGAGAATTTATTTTCAACGGCGTAAAAATGATAGCTTGGCACTTCACGCCATCAGTCAGTTACGCCATTCCTTAGTACTGCACCCCTTCTAAGAAAAAATCCCGAGTCCGCCCCTGTGACAGATGACACCCAGGTGTACTTTGCGCTTAGTCCAAGTGTATCGGGCAAGGACAAGGGCCATGGTATGTGCATGTGAATGCATTTGGAACGTACTGGACTGGTTGGTTAGGGACCGTTTAAAGTTAAACGATAGTAGAAATGAGTTCTCACTCATAGGTATATGGCAGTAGCTTGCGAAAGTTAACTTAAGCAGCATTTTTGTTAGACTTTCCCAGTCCGTTTCCAAAAAAATCCGCGTCCACACGTTGCGTTTTTTAACCGCTTTTGTCCATCCAAACGCAACACGCAACAAACGTAATAGTGTAGTAAAACGGTACCATCTTTGATAGGATCATGCGCATTCACTGGTATCTAAGCTCGTGACGTACCGTAAAGTCCCGAAAGTAACGATCCTTAATTGCTACTTACAGATTTAGCAACCTTCTGCTATTGCTATTTTCCGAGGCTCGCTACTTTCGGGGGGTCGTTACTTTCGGATGCATGGCTAAAACGGGTACTCCACATGGGCACTTCAAAAAATAAAATCGCAAAAAATGTGAAAGGAATACTTTTTGAAAAGGTTATGTATATCTTGTACTTTAAGGTTTATGAATAGGAATGTCAAATAATTCATATTTACAAATAAGATATGCTCTTCTATTGAGCTGTGCTTAAATCCTACTATCAATAAAATACTAATACTAAAAGTTATGGAGCGTTTATTTATTCTGCAAATATTGCCATTACTTAAAGTTTATGTAAAACAACAACAACAACAACAAAATGGAAATAATTCAACTTGCTGGCCGGGGTTCTTTACAGGCATCTTTTGTATTTTAATCTTTTGTATTACATCATTTTGGTTTTATCTCACCCATCTGCAACACCAAGGAACTACAAATTTTAAATGTCTTAAATAGTTTATTTATTTGAAACTTTACATTTTTATTAATTTCAGTAATTGTGAGCCAGTCAATAGGCCATTTCCGAGTTCCAAAAAATTTTCGCTTTCAAAACGAGGCTAAGTGCGAAACCTTTGTTGTGGAAATGAGTTTTAATTATGATGCAAATAAAACTCATTTCCACAACAAAGGTTTCGCACTTAGCCTCGTTTTGAAAGTGAAACTTTTTGGAACTCGGAAATGGCCTATTGTATTCTATAAATATACACATATTTTTAGCTGCCAGCCTTCCAATTCCAACAGTTCAGTCGTCAAAATTGCCTGATGAGTGTGGTCCTTACACCATACGAAACAGTTCTGTAGCAATAAAACGATGATTACTCGTGAAACCTGAACTTCTGTGAAGTTATAGTTACATATTTATATCGATATTTATTATTTGTAAGATGTTTCATTTTCTGATCTACATTTTAATGCATGTGCGCAATGGAAACAATGACTTATTTTTATCATCATTTTAATAATGAAAACACAAAGAGCAAATTCCCACGACCTACATTGGGAAAACAAACCACGTAAGTTTCAACTAAGCAAAAAAGGATGATTTTTTTTGCTAGAGCAAAGAATCCAACCTCGTTCCCAGGGTTCTCTCTTACCCGTCCCTACGGAGCGAGAGAGAGAGAGACCCTGGTTGGGTCTGGTCACGTGGTCCCAGAACAAAATTAATTCCGAGGGAGGAGTCCTTTGTCTCTCAATTTTTCTGTCTGGTTCGTTTTCACCGTTCACGCAATGATCGAAAGGGCAAGACAGATTTGCTAAGCCTCCAACTATAACTGAAATTCGGGAAATTTTTGCCTAAACAGAGCTATCACAAGATAAACAAGCGAATAACCAGCGGAGAAATAAAAAACTCGTGTTATCGCAGTTAAACCGATGACAACAATTAGATACTAAAATCTATGATCCTGAGTAAGACACAAGCGCGTGTTTATCCGCATTGAAGGGAAAATCCCTGTTCGTTGAACTTGCATTGAAAGAATCAATGTTTGTCGGTGACAGCGGCTGGTAATCGGCCCGAATCAGTACATGCAAAACCTAAACCATTAGCGGTGACAAAGCAAAGCAGTTACGTTGAGAGCAGAGGATTCATTTTACATTCACGGTCAAAATAATATTTTAGCTCTAATGGCCCCGCTTCGAACTGCATAATCATAGTTTTGAAAATACATACGTTTGCTTTCTAAAGGTGGCCTCCATAACATAGAAATGGCAATTTAAGCCTACTGCGTTTCGATATGAATACAACCGCCTAAAATATTTTTGACTGCACAAGTGGTGAATCCGTGATTTCCTTTGCAACATCCGATAAACATCCAGATATTCTGCAGGAAGTTACGCTTTCGCTGTCAAAGGATTCGGCGTTCGAGGTTTTGTCTTGACTAGTCTGGGAACTATAAAAAAACAGGACCCTTTAGGCAAGGTCGGATACGCAGTTTCCACTAATCTCGACGTCTACACTTTGTAGAGACAAATCTCACACTTATCCGCCCCTCCCCCAAGTCGTTTGTTTGTAATTTCCCAGATTCTGGGAGACACGTGACCAGACCCAACCAGGGTCTCTCGACGGGTAGGAGAGAGAACCTGGGAACGAGGTTGCCAAGAATCGCGCAAAACTCATTACTTATTCACTTGTTATATTCATGAGGGGTTTTTACATTCATTTGTAACATTCATGTGCAAGATTCACTGATGGGAACACAAGCGGCATGCAGTGTACACTTTGTTCCGAGCTATTTAAGTGAAAACCTTTAATTTCATGAGACGACACTTCGGAATTATTGCTGTATGTTTCGTCCTCGTTTGTTCTATCCTAGGTATCTTGTTTTATGCACATTGGGAGCAGCATTTATCGCGTTCATCTTTAATTATGCCTGCTACACGATCAAAGTTACAAAACCAAAAGAGATGGCTTCAAGCGGTTCCATCTTCTTATTCTGCATCGCCTAGGTCGCAGTTATTGCCCCGACACAAGACGACATTACTCACATCCAGAAAATGTTTGAGATATTATCATCTTCTTATCCTCGTTTCTTCGGCTCCAGAAAATCTTCTTAGGAGAAACAATATTCGCAAAACGTGGGCTCGGGATACTGAACTGCACTGGCCACGATGGAAGACTTTTTTTCTTCTGGGTCAAACACCGATAAGTAATATTTCAAAATTACTTTTGAAAGAAGACGAAGCCTTCAGAGATCTCGTACGAGGGGACTACATGGAACATTATTGGAATCAAACTTACAAGATCCAGATGGGCTTTGAATGGGCAGTCAAATATTGCGAATTCTCTTTTCTATTAAAAGCAGACGACGATGTTTTTGTGGACACTGCAAGAGTGATCTCCTACTTGAATGAGCCCGATACGCCAAAGCTAAAGCTTTACTCAGGACACGTTATGCGCCGGGTAGAGGTGACGAGAAAGCTCGGCAAATGGTTTGTATCGAAGTCGGAGTACGCTAGGAATATATACCCCGATTATTGCTCCGGTTTTGCATATGTTCTGTCTTACGATGTAGTCACCTTGTTTGTCGAGCTATTTGATTTTTTGCCCGTCTTTAAAATAGATGATGCATATGTTGGTATGCTTGCAGAACAAACCGGTATACGAGCTATGCAAAAAGTAGGATTCGAAACATGGCCACGAGAAGAAACATTATGCATCCCTCTAACCGATACCATAGCGAGACATGGAACGCTAGGAAAATGTTTAATTGAACTTTATAATCGGACTGTCATAAATCGAATGTACTCTCTTTAGGTTGAAATTACACTCTAAAATCGAGATTGCTCCGAATCTCTCAATTTAAGAAAAAGTTTTCTTAGTTTACAAGAAAAATTTAAAACAAATCATAGGATAAGAACTTTTTTTCTGTTATTTTAACAGGCAATTTGAATTTACGAGAACAAAATCTTATTCTATAAATTGTTTCAAAGTTTTTTCTAAAAGTAAGAAATCTCGAATTTAGAGTGATTGAAGATTGAAACAGAAGATTGTCAAATAATTTAAGTGTGATCCAAAGGAAGAAATTTAGAATGGAGGGAATTCTTGATCTGTTAAATATACCCCAGAAACCATTTCTCTGTGAATAATAAATTCCACTAAAAATATGCAAATGCAGGCCGTTTATTGTCTCTACGGTAAACAAACCACCAAGCACCACCAAAGGATCTATTTGAATTAGATTTGCATAATAGTTGTCTCGGACAAGAGTTTCACACCCTAGGGGACATTACTCCAGTTTAATTAATACGCAAATTCAAGCCCTAACAGCCCTAACGGAATTACTCACGCGAGTGAAACGTTCAAAGATAATCTCAACACTAATGATCAATCGATCTAACCAACTAGTCCGGCTCAGGCGCAAGTTCTGGGCGTTTATTGCCCCCGCAGGGATTTCGCCATAAGGCGAAATCCCGAGGAGGCACCCTAGTAACTCGCGCGTATATTAAGGACAGTACTTACAGTTCAAATATACAGTCAATATACTAGGAAAAAACTCGATTTGCTTGAACAGGGGCCGCGAGGAATCGGTAGGTAATGATGACGTTTCTATTGTTTGCGCCCGCAAGCACGAAATGGTTAGGATGACGTAGAGACAGAAAATCCCGAAGGGATTGCTTACGAACAGGGGTCTTTTTTGCATAAGCATGCGCGACAGCTGACTTGACAAAGAGAACGCGACCAGTGACAGCGACCGTGGTGCATAGTCGTAGGACCCAAATTGTTCACTTTGAAAGCTTGCTTGACATTGAAATGGCAGCAGGAACTTAGGAAAGACCTTCGTTGTACAAGATAAGCAAAGATCTGGTGATTTAAAGTGGAGACTGATACGCTGAACGAGGTGAAAGAGCAAATTTATCAAGGATGTCTGACACGAACATGGCTGCTTGTTATTGTTTGGCGCTCGACTCGTGTCTTGATTCCCGTTCAAGAACCGTAAAGTTTGGCATAGAATGCATTGTTGATGCGTAGTTACTGAGCAAAATGTTCTTTATTTAGTGTTTGTCTATAAATCGGATGTAAATTAGTTTCTCGATACCGTAGAGGATTTCTGTCAATAATTTGTTCATAGCTGATTTAGCCATATTTCGGGAGTGGATTAATATCGATCAGCGGGCGACTACCACGCCGTTATCAGTTGGAATAGAAAGTTGTTCCCTTAAGTATTTTAGGGATACAAAGTTTGTTTATCGGAAAATTGTAGAACGCCTTGTTTTTGCGTGGACTAACATTGTAACGCATTATTAACAGGAATATTTAAAAATTTTTAACTTTTGGTCGGCATCACATGTTTACTGTACTTCTTGGGAAACCTAATCGTTTGTTTCATCGAAATCGGTCACAAGATTCGACTTTAATTTCGGTCCTATTGAATACAGTTTTGATTGTCTCATTGATATTCATTTTTTTTTATTTTTTGAGACATACAGAGTGACTACCACCAACATCTCACCAGGTGACTAATCTACGTCTCGTGTGCTGTTAATTTTGTAGCTTTTGAGTGCTGGGAAAATTGTACAACATATATTAGTTCACTGCTGAACTCAACACCGGCTTTTGCGCACTTCGAGCCCACTCGCTGAAATTTGCTGTTTTTTTTTTTGGAATATTTCTGTTCCTTTCTCATTTCAAAACGAAGAAAATTGAAAGTGCTTACTTGCATCAACAAACGTTTCGGCACTTTGTTTAGACTTTGCTGAGGTTAGCGCAATCCCACAGGCACTACATATACGCGCAATGTTGTCCAGGTCAAGTGGGGAGGTGAAATTTGATGGTAGCTCGTGTATGTTAAAGCCGATCTACTTCGCTTTTGTTAAGGCCATGTTACAGCTTTTTTGCAAACTACACATTTTGTTAAATCACGAGCACATTCGCCAAGACCAACGAGAAAAATAATCGCGACGATGGCTTTGAGACGCGCCATTTTGATAAAGGCAGACCCTGAGGCGAGCCTCCATGCACATCGCTTGTTCAGCGGTCGCGCATGCTCATGCAGAAAAGACCCCTGTTTCGCTTACGTAGATTTTGTGTCATTTATTGTGAATTCACAATTCGTTGCGTGTTATCAGTGACATTCTTTAGAGCAGTTGTTTTGAAAGTTATGGACCAAAAGACACTCGTTAAGCGCATATGAAGTTATAAGGTGCGTATAACTGTGTATATATATAAAACACTTGGAGAGTTTGCCAGACACGAGTTCAAATGAATCTTTGATTAAAAACCTTGCCAGGCACTCTTTCTCTCTCTTTGACCGGAATAAGACTCAACCCCAAACAAGCAAGACGAGTGAGCAACAGCTAGCTTATCACTAGAAGAACGATGGACGATTACAGAAATTCGCCGACAATCAAATTCTGTGCTGACTTGTTCCCTGCTCACAGATGTCCTTCCGCTGTAACGTTTAACATAAGACTAGAATGCACGATCGTGAATTGATCAAACTTCCTTTTAATTTCTAAGGCTTACTTTCCGGCAAATAAAATGAACTGAATGTAAAAACTGAATGAGAAATAGCGAAAAATTCAACTTCTAATTAATTCTTTTTTTATGATTTAGAATAAACTATTCTCGAAACTGAGAATGTTTTGATCAAAGCTGTGTAAATCGAACCGAAACTGTGCATGGAACCTTGCGCTTACTTCCTGTATTTATCTCACCTATTGTATGGAATATGTGTGAAAATCTTCATTATGAATCGGTACATTTCAAAGAGCTACACAACGAGCAAAAATACTATTGACCGACAATATACAGAGCGGGGGCAGCAGTAGTGTCAACTATTACTAGTTGTACAGTTGTTGCGTAAACCATCGTATGATTTCATTCATCGTATGTTAATGTCATTCATGTTTTGATTGTCAGTCATAATTTTGCAAGGTGTCATTGGCCGTGTTCACACTAGAGACGGACTATCCATTTGAGACGGGTTATCCGTTGGATAATTCGGGTCAGACAGATTATACGTCTTAATTTGAAAATGGAATGGTCTTAATTTTGGATGGACAATCCGCCTGACTTTATTCACCTGTTTTCCCCTTAATTTTGACGGATTTGAAGATGGCTTATCCGTCACTAACGTGAAAACGGCCCACGTTGCTTTACAGCACTGTGCATAGCCAGAGTGCTCCCGGCATAACCCGCAGCAGCGTTGCTGTCATCTTTGACTTTCATCGGTTTTGCACGGTTTTTATGGCGGATAGACCTCCTTGAAAAGACAACGAAGCCATCAATAACTACCTTATTATAGGAAATTAACGCTCCGTGAAATTAACGTGAATTGTTAAAATTCGCGTTAATTCAAGTCGCGTTAATTTTGTTGAGCGTTAATTTCCGCGACGTTAATTAAGTGCAGCGTGAATTTCCGCGCTCTTAATTTCCAGTATTTTAACCCAATTTTGGAACCTGTCCAGACATTCTTGACACCTAAAAAACATTAACTACAAGCTTTCTTTCTTTCCATTTACCCTTTATTTTTCATTTTTCACAAAAGCTATGGCGAAGGTCTAGTTTACAATATTTCGAGTTCATCTTCATCGTTGTCGCTGTCAGAAGTGATGTCAATATCTTCTCCTTTGATTTCGGCCAAGGTAGATTTCGAATCGTCAACATAGTCTTTCTCGACAGAATAAATTGACTTGAAGTTATCAACCTTGAAGCCCCGCCACGGCAAGCTAAAGAGAGAAGTCTACGAATGGCTTTTAACAGATAAAGGAAAGAGCATAATTTCGTCGGGGTGGAGATCGGCCGGTATCTTGGACTACGTGAAAAACCCGGCTACAAATGGCCAGATTCTGTCGAGTAACCCCTACGTTTAGAATTTTGCGTACTATCAAAAAGTCAAGAATAAGGACTTATAAAGGGCAAATGGAATTCAGTTTCTATTCAAAACATGATTTGGCGACATGCGGGCCTGAAGGACTACAGGGTCAGCCATTAAGAGTCACGTTCACGGCAAACGGCAAACTACAGATTTAAGTTGAGAATGTCTTAGAATATAAAATAAGAAGATAAAAACTGCACAGAAAATTCTTATGGATAAAACTGGCGTGAAACAACTTAGTTTTGAGTAGAAACAGAAGTAATAAACAATAAACGACAATTAAGGGGAAAACTTCGTCACGTGGTACAAATTCACGTTTGCCGTTTGGCGCAAAAGTCATTCTTAATCTCTCTAATTTCGTTAACCCTTTAAGTCCCAATAGTGTCCAAGATCAATCTTCTCCCTACAATTATCCATACACTGTAAAGAGACAAGTTATGAGAATCAATAAAATGATCACCCAAGAGAAAATACTTTGATCTTTGAACAAATTCTCTCAACTAAGTCTTTAAGGAAATGTATGGAGATCAGTTTGGAGAATTCGTATGTGGATACTGGGGCTTAAAGGGTTAATGCAAAACTCGACACGCTGTAAATCAAAATCAGAACCAAACCACTTAGTTAAAAAAAAAAAAAACCTTCTTGTTGCTCCTCCTTCCAGCATTGTTAAAGGAATTAAGATCATTTCAAAAACGAATTAAGACCAACGGAAAATATTGTTAAATATTTCAAACACTCAAAAATTTTTTAAGTTTTGTAATATTTCTTTGTTGAAACTTCTTCTGAAATTATTATTTTAAACTGTTTAAGAATTTTGGCTGTTCTACTCCCCTGACGAGTAAGGTTTCACCTCCAATTTTTGGGCCTTCTTTCTCCTACAAAACAAGAAAGAAAAATTCAGTTATTGAACTCCACAGTCACACTGCTGCATATTAGCCAGCCGCTACGCCTTCAAGGATCAATTCTCTAGCAAAATTGGGCAAGATGAAGAAAAAAAAACACCACCAAGAAAAAAACAACAACAATAATAAAAAAAGATGATGTGAAATAATGAATCAATCCTTATGCGCGTGCGTGCAAAGAGGGCGGGTATCGTAAACATCGCGCGACCGCTACACGCGAGTGGACATAATTTTTTTCATCTTTTTGACACGTTTCTGCAATTTGTTGAGAATGTCGATGCGTTTTCATTAATACAAAATCAACAAATTTCCACGATCGAGGCCATGAAGGCCGAGTCATGCAATTTCATGGAGTAAAAAACTTTTTATGTACTTTGACGTACAAAGAAGGGCTGAGACTTGTGGAGTTGAGTTTTTAGAATTTAATTTGGAATACTAAAATAAGTGAATAGAAGGCAAAATATTACCCTGTACATTGAAGCTTTCTGATAGCTTGACGCGCCACAGTTTCTGTGAAAATAAGCGAAACAGATGTTATAAAGATGGAAATACTGATAAGCTTTTCATACCCTTGCGTTCTTTTGACTTTCTTCCATACAATGGGGTTCATCCGTCAGGAGCGTTCAAGGATTTTTTGTTTTCATACCCTGCAAGCAGTGGTTTCTCCAATCCGGACGCTGCGTTACGGAGAGAGAGACCACTGCGAGCGACCGTTTGCTTAGTTGATCAAGCCGTCGTCGCAGTTGTCCCTTTCGTTGCTGCCATTTTTAAGGCGCTTTAGAAATTTTCCACGTGACATCTATTAAGGCTCAAGGCTTGGTTACCAATGGTAGCATCGACCGTTAAAAATGGCAACGACCGTTTACGAAAGGGAAATAGGCACCACCGTCCAACGGCATGGGCGAATTGAACAGGTAAAAACCTGGTTTTAAACAAGTAAGACAGTGGAAACACATCCTTACTCATTAGGTTAACTAGGGTAGTTACTAACTAACTACTCACTAAGTGGATGGTGTAGCCTTTTGTTTGGGGTTAAGGAAAACTGCACTCTAGAGCATAAACTGATTTGTGAAGCAGAACAAGTGTCAAAGAATTATCTACAGAGCAGCACGAACCAAAATGCCGCCAGTCTTGGTAAGATATATGAAAGATCTATACGTAACAAAGTTAATTCATATTTCCAACTTACTTGCAAGGGTGCTCAGGAAGGGGTTTTCCGTAGGTGATTGTTCGCTGTTTACACTCCTTACAAGCAAAGAACTTCTTCAGCGTTTTGAAATGCTTTAATGTGTGATTTTCCTTATAGCAGCGTTGGCCGGCACTTTCGGCTACGTAATTACACTGCAAGGTACGATAAAAATAAGTCTCCCTTATGCCACAGGGGAAGCAACTAAAAACCTGGAAATGTCAAGCACAATTGTAGGAGTACTACAGCAATGTTTACGAAATTGAGTGTATTTTCATATTTCCTTCACCAGGCCTCGTTCCCCAGCGCCTTCATCTCACAGAGAGATGGCTTTTTTTATTTATCAATCGCGCCAGTCAGAGCAAATGAGCAGCAAATAGCGAATGGAGAGTGTGAGTGAAGATGGTTCAACCCATTCATTAGACTTGCTTACAAGTCGAGCTTTTGAGCGCGTAGCGCGACAGTGAGCACGAAGCGCGATCGTATACCCATTCATGAGATAGTGGTTCAATTTCCTCGTTGAGTTCAGAGTCCTCAAAATCTAGCGGAGGAAACGATTTCAGGAGCGAAAATCACAGCAATTATCGCGAGGAAAGAAATCTCAAGAGAGACTAAACGTCCAACAACCCCGACACTTACTTATGGCAGATAGAAACAAACTACCTTTATTGTATAGAGCGTTTTCACTCACGTGGCAATCAGCTAGGCAAAAAAAGGAAAGTGTTTAGGCAAGAAAAAGGATCAAATCCCACAGGACTGACCTGGGACATCAACATGGCGGACGTGACGTCATGTAAAAACGGTCTACTGGAGTATGAACTGTGTTAAAGGAGTTCGGTCACGGTTGAGAAAACCTGCGGTCGATCTCCACCAGCGCGAGATATGATGGACGGCAACAGGAAGAAGAGTTTCTGCATTCTTAGGGAGTGGTTATATCCAAATTTTTGGGCAAATCGTCCCTATGAGAGTAAAGGAACTTAGCGATACAAATTTGGTAGCGTCAAACCCTAGTAAAAGCCAAAAGGCCTACACTTCCCGTTGAGGTGCGTCGCGAAAAACGACTTTGCTCAAGTTCCCAATAGAGCGTTTTCACATGACGTCACAGCGGCCATATTGGTGTCCCAAAACAATGAAACGGCGGCCATGTTTGTGTACCAAGACAATCCTGTGGAAGTTGAATTATTTTCTTATGTAAACGCTTTCTTTAGTTCCAATAAATTTGCATAGATGCTGGCCACGTGAGTGAAAACACTCTATAGGCCATTTTACAGTTGTGTGCTGAGTGCCCTGGCCTTTGAATAGAAGCGAAGCTGGCAGTGACCTTGTTTTGTTACAAACCTTCTTGTTTTTCATATGTAAATTATCATGTTCATGGGCTTGTTAGTATAAGAATACCACGATTTGAAAATAAAAAGCAGGAAGGTTTGTAACAAAACAAGGTCACCGCCAGCCTCGCTTCTATTCAAAGGCCAGGGCACTGAGCACACAACTGTAAAATGGTCTATTGTATTATCAAGAGTGTCTCAGAATCACCAGCAAAGCCGACACTCCTCACCTGTTTACAACTGACAACGTTTACTTTGATCTCGGTGATTGTCTTCATTTTGTCCTCCAGTTGTTCCTTTTTCTCCAGTTCGTTAAAGTATTTCTCCTCTCGTTCATTTTCGGCCTAAAAAGCGAAACTTGTCAATAAAGTGAACAACTACGCATATAGAGTCAGTGACCGTTGAAGTTTTTTCTACTAGACAGAGTACGCAGGGTACCAAAACGAATTGGGTTAATGTTGCCAATAACGTGTCGTTACTCGCGGCTTCTCTTTTTCAAAATATCTTTAAAAAGATATGAGCTCTTATTCATTCCTCACCTCTAACACAGCTCCAACATGTCGCGATTTCGCTGCAAGTAACCTTTTTCCCTCTTCGGAATTTAGGTCTATTGAGCCAAATTCCGGTCCTAAAATTCGCCTTCTTTTCGTTCTAGAATCTTCACTTACATTTTCTTCGTCATTTTCTGAGGAAAAAAGATGAAGAGAATAAACTAACTGTTTCTTTTCCAGACGCTTGGGACGGGTCAAGTACAAACTTCATCTTCATGTCTCTGAGGGCACTGATGATCTCAAATAATTTTTCTGTCTGATCCCAAGTAACTAAACATAACTGACTGCAAGGTCAAATAACAGTGTTTATTATGCAAGCAAATGAGTGAAGTAAAACTCATTACCCTTCTTTTGCCAGGAAGAACAAACTTAAATTGTCGCTTGATTAATTAAGAAAGTTAAGCCAAAATTAAATGAAATACTTGCCTTGCATGGTAGAAAAACCGCATCGCGCCACCTTAATCAGTGTCAGGGAGTTATGTTTGGTGCGAGGGGAGGAGGAGGGGGGGGGGGGGGGGTGCACCTTATACAAAGTTCGTATTTGAGCGGGTTAAAAGGGTTTTAGAATTGAGGGGAGTGGATCAAGGGTAGAGGCGCTTAAGGAACTACCACCCCTCCCCCGTAGATCTTCCCCTCCCATTAAATCAAATCGTACAATGCAAAAGTTTTGCTAAAGAAGTTTCATTAACAGCAACTCGAGTGAAGTCGTGTATGTCCGAACGGTTAACACCTCGAACTGAAGCTCTGGAGATCTGGGGTTCAAGCCTCGCCAACGCGTTGTCTCCTTTTCCTTAGACAGGGAACTTTACTCCACTTTGTCTCTCTTCATCCAGGTGTATAAATGGGTACCGGCGACATACTGCTGGGAGGGGGGGGGGGGGTAACCCTGCGATGGACTACGTCCAGGGGGGAGTAGCAATACTCCTAGGTATGCTTCGGGAAAACTTCCGGCCGTTTGGGCCTTTGACTTCTGAGCGCCTTTACTTTTTTTTCATTTATCTTTACCGATTTCATCGACTGAGTTGATGAGGTAAAGTTATTACTATTACATGTAATAGGATGCTGATCCTCTTCAACTGTCTCGTCACCAAATTCAGTGAGTACGTTACCTTTCCCGCTGTCCTCGGACGCCCTTTTTTCAATCTGCTCTAATGACTTTGGTGATAACTTCTTTCTCACAGCATTTGGATCCTCTTTCTCTATTGGTCCTTTTAGCTTGACAAGTGACAAGGCCCGAGACTAAAAACAGTGAAAAGGGAAAAATCAATGAGAAAAAGAGGGTTCATACAAAAATTGCAATCATTTTTCGAACACTTTTCAAGGACCACATTAGATTTTCCAGGACCACCTACCAGGAACATAATTTCAAAGATTGTGCAAAAATGCACTCTCCCAGTCTATTCTAATAATACTTTAAGGCTTGAACTGTTTGCTTCATCAACTTCCCTACGTTTTTCAGTTCACTTGTCTTAAATTGATACTTAATTACTGAATAACACATAGAGTACTTTACGTAAATAACCTTTCAATTCTCTGAGCTATGATTTATATTGTCTTAGACAACCAAAAAGCATCAAAAAACTCTTTCCAGACCACTAAATTGAAAGTTGAAGAAAATCTAAGGACTTTTCAAGGACTTGCACAGATATTTAAGGACTTTTCAAGGAAAAATGGAATTCAAGGACTTTTCAAAGATTTCCCCTAAAATTCACGGACTTTTAAAGACTGTGTCAACCCCAAAAATGCCAAATAAATCTTCAATGCAAAGTACAGTTCCTTTCTCCAAAATATTAAAATTTTGCGAGGATAGATTTGTTACTACCCTGCGAGCCAAAGGTTTAGAGCGTTTACGACGAAGTCTTTCGCGTCGTTTGTCAATCGCGTAGTTGGTTTGTTTTTATGCAAGAGAAAAGCCTCTGCTCGCAGGGTAATTTGTTACCATTCGCTGTGAGCTTGAGCGTTTCAATTTGCACGGAAAGGCCAGATTTACAGTTAAAATCCACAGTAGCAAAGTTAATTTCAGTAAAATGGTTTCCGGAGAAGATGAAAGTCCTGCGACGCAGTCACCCTCTTTTTCCATTCCAGCCGGAACGACAGAGTAGATTTTTGTATACAGTCGCATCTTCTGTACATGACCGCTATATATCTTCGCATTTTGGGTGGCCGCTTACGGCAGGTGATCGATTATAAGAATCAACCACGAGAAAACTTTTCTGAATAGAGGTCCGACATAACAACTTTTTGGAGAAGAACTTATTGTATGCAATTCTAAGTTACGATATGTGCAGTTCCTTCTTGTCGCTTAAAATTTCTTTGAATATTTTGAGTAGCGTAGTATACAAACAGCGCACACGGAGATCAGAACGTGAGACAAGTGATCGCATTAATACAAGAGGTTAAAAACTATGGGAAATAATAGAGGTGGTGCACATGGAGGTTCGACTGCACTCCTCCACAGAGGCTTCTCTAGAGAGCTTAAGCAACGTCGACGGCGACGGCAACGAGAACGGCGAAAAAAGCAATAGGTTTAGATTGGCAAAAAAAACAACTTTACACGTGCACCATGCTTTTTGTACATTTCTTGGCCCTTACTGCACGACTACGACGTGAAAATGCCTAATTTCACGTTTTGTCGAGGACGTGAACCCAAGAGAAAAACTTTCTTCTTCTTTTCTTGAACTTTGATACAATTTTAAAATTCAACTCCAGAAAAATTGGCCAAGACTTGACGAATTGAACGAGAGGGAATTAGCGTAATAAAGTTTGAAGCATAGCGAGTTCACTTTTTATGTGACGTTTCCTTAGCCGTGGCCGTCCTTGTTGCTTAAGCTCCCTTTTGTGTCGTATGGAGGCTGGGGAGGAGGGAACAGAAAGCGCACGGGGTACGATGGGAAGATGAAAGAGAGGAAGAGAGACTCCCGCCTTTTCCCTCTTCCCACCTTTCCCCGCGCGCTTTCTATATTTCGATGACAGTATTGCTATTTTTATTGGGATACCCAGCGGGAGCCTCTGCGGAGGGGAGAGAGGTTTGACTGCATTTGTCACACCACGCTCACTCAGTACCATTCGCAGTTTTAAAAGGCTTTTGGAGGTGACTACAGTATTATCGGTTAAACCCCCGAAAGATACCTTTAAAACACTCTTGGATTTCCTAACAGTATATCGGACACTGCTAATGATGGCGACTATGAATACTACAAATACCTTTGCTTTATCAAAGTCATTTGACTTTCGTTTCCTGACGTTTGGCGATTCATCAAAGAAGATATCGGAGCCACGTGCCAAGCCACGCCCCAGCAAAGGAGTGTCTTGTTTATTGTTTGGAGTGGAAGCGACAGTGGAGGTCGTACACGGAGGCATTTTATTGCGTTTAAGGTCGCTTTCATGTACCTTAAGCAAATCGGAGGCAGACATTAGAGGCTGCTTTTCCTCCTCTGGCTTTTCTGAAAATAGAGGAAACAACAGTAGGCGCACTTACCATTTACACAAACCATCCGGGCGGAAATCTAGTGCATAAACATAAAACTATGAAATTTGACGTGGAAGCTAAACGATCTGCTTCAGAGTATACCCAAATCAGCTGAACAGAAAAAGAGTGAAAAAAATGTATCGCCTCAAACAATGTATAATAAAACAATTACTAGATTCGCTTTTGTGATATCTGAAATAATCTATGTCTTGATAAGTGTTATCAGCTGGGGACAAACATCTAATACCTTAAGCTCGAACTTGATCATTACATAAACCTCATCCAATAATTTATTCTTTAATAAAGGCTAACCGATGAAATGGACAAATGAATGTAGCAGCTCACTTATCAATTAAAACTTATGGTAAAAAAAAAAAGTGACCGACAAAATTAATGTTAAAAACACATACTTTGCTCTTCATCCTGGTTTAAATGTCTCACAAGATTTCTAGAGCCAGCAGTTGGCAAATTAAGCAGTTGGACACTAGTAAAAAGAGATACCAAAAATTAATAGAATAATTACCATTAAAGTTAAAAAAAAAAAAAAAAAAACGAAATAATGTACAATACCAGTCAGTGCCATTTTTACCTGGTACATTCTATCCACATTCTCCTATCCACCCACCTCCCTTCCTTATACAGCTGCCCTATTTTATGATAGCTAGAATGATTCAGTGCCATTTATGGTGGTAAAAATGTACAGAAATGCAAGGAAGCAATACTTACAGGTATTCTGAAGGCTCTGCAGTGTTCTTGTTTGCTTGTTTATCACTTGAATCAGCTGCAAAATTTACAAAACAAGGTTACAGCAGTACAACATGCATTTTAGTGAAAAACAAACAAACAATAAAAAAACCAATCTTCACCATTCCAGCCAAGGGTAAGATGGTCAATAGACAAGCTTTTCACTATCTCATAACAGGATCAAGTAATGGCAGATACAAAAGAAGATGGTTTGAGTATATACCTGCCACTATCTAACCTACGTACCGTACTAAAAATATGGAAAAATACGGTGGATCAGAACTGTTTACATGTATGCATTATAGAGGTGCCCATAGTATTAATTTTAATAATTATTCCTCAAGCCCAGATGGGCTCTGAGTCAATAACCCATTCGGCCTTCAGCCTCATGGGCTATTGACTCAGAGGCCATGAGGACGAGAGGAATAATAATTGTTTTAGTAAAATCCAACTAGTAAGTTGGTCAAAAATATCAAGACAAAACAACTTTAGCTAGTTAAAGCTAGACTTAAAGCCATTGTTTTGGTTTTCAAAGCCGGCACTTTTCGCTACTAGTGGGCTATAACATGCAGCATTGATAATAGACCACTAGTTGGATTCTACTAAAGTGGTATAGTATAAAGATTGAGAACTGTTTATACATGTATAATAGGGAAGTGTGTCCAGGCAAAGCCTGTCATGACACCCCAAGAAACTGGATTTGTAACTTTACCACCCCTCCCAATATTTTTTCACTTTTTGTCGTTACATCTTGTGTTAAAACTAGATGTTTGCGACTGTTTGCTTGTTATTGAAGAGAAAATTTCTCTGTGCATGTGGCAGAACTGCAACTGGACAAGGTGTCTGCATTGCATCAGTGTCTGTAAGAATTATACGTTGTGTACTTCGATGATACTTGGTAGCAGATTCGTCCTCTTGTAAGTCCAACAAAATCATCGGCTACAGATGATATGGTAGAACCTTCATAAAGTGGCTAACCTTGGGGTACTGGTAATGGAGGTTGGCCACTCAATAGAGGTTTGTAGCATAATGTACTGTGAGACTTTGAATACTGGCCACTTATAAAGGGTGGCTGCTTCATGGAGGTTCAACTAAATACAGAAAAGATACATACATGTACATGCACTTTTAGCATTCAATTCAGCTACACTCTTGTTTCCAATACCAAGGCTTTTAAGAGTTACGTTCTTCTTCTTATGATCAGTGGTGCGATTTGATGCAGTAACTGTCCGTCCCTGGTACATGAAGGTGGAATTGTTCAGATCCTTCTGGAATTTCTTCATCAGTGGAGCTTTGGCTGATGGGGCATACCTGGATAAAAGAAATAAATTTTATTTAAACAGGATGCAAAAAAGTCAATTTTACAGTTGCACAATTTCACAGTTGCACATGTAGATAGCATGTAATAGCCCAAAAGTCATTTCAAGTGCATACACCTAAAGTCCAGAGAAAATTGTTGAAGAGCTCTGATTACAGTTCTTCTGGAATTGAATTCTCCAGAAAATTCACTAGCCCATCTGCAAGTTAAGAAAGTGAAAAACAGAATTCACTAGCCTTAGACCAAAGTCCACTAGCCCCAGCCAAGGGCTATCGGACATTATTTTGTTTGCATGCTGTTTAAAGCTATGCTTCAAGAGAATTTTGATGACAAAAAAAGTTGTTCAAAAATTGCCACATTTTTGCATAAAATATAATTTATTTTTGATCAACAATGACATCCATTATCTTCTTTTTCTTTCTTTTTATGTTGGCACAAAAACAAAAAAGGCAAAATGCAGCTACATGAACGGGGAATGTGACCTGTACTTTAGACCCAGCACTGTATGAATGTTGATATAATAGCTTTTTTATTTGCCCATCTGAGTCATACACTGTAGTGCTATTGAGTTGCTTCCCCTCAGGTTTTACAAGTATCTCGCAGGCTCATGATAATGCTGATTACCTATGTCAACACTAAATACATGAACTCACTTGCACACACTCAATACGCCTTACCCTGATTGACACTCCATTCTCTGAGATTGCATCTTCTTATACGCTGCTTGGATATGATATTCACAGAACTCGCCATGCTGCCTGATGAAAGTTAGTAAAAAGTAGGTGTTTAATTTGTGGGACAACTTGCAGTTAAACCCTCTCACTCTTTGAGTCAAAGACAGCTGTGAGGAGATACAAGGCTCTGCAGCCTAAAGCCCCATGCAAACGGACGCAACATTGTTGGCCAACAACAAAGAAGAGGTGGAGCAAATTTTGTAGCAATGATAAGTCAAATTTTGCTGGAATCTGCTCTGGATGACCTAAGAAAACTTAATTCTTCAAAATGGTTACCCCCAAGGTATAATCAATGATGAGCTAGACAGAAACCGAAGAAGCAAGACAGCCCTGTACCTATGGTTCTTAAGACAGATGTTATTATCCTGTTGACTTACTTAGGTCTTCAAAGCAACCAAATTTCTAAATGCTTTAAAATCCTGTATTGACCAATTTCACTGAAGCTATTGTTTGGTGGTCACTCATTGCAGTGAGTTCCATGTGCCAAATGCTCAAAGCCAAATTCCCAATGACAAAAAAAATTAATTACAAAAGCAACCTTTATAGATTTAGCTTTCTCAAACTCATTAATAATTCATAAAGAAAATACAAAGGAAATTAATGTTTAATGAGTGTTTGGAAACCAGATGAAAAACTGCTCATTTTTGCATCCTTAATTTCTCCACCTAAAATCATTTCGTTTGAGAAGTAATATCAAGCATTCGACACAGTGTTTCATCACCAGATCAAACACCTCAAAATTCGTTAAAAATACTCCGCTGCGCGTCGTATTTTCAACTCTCTTCTTGGTGTTTGATCTGGTGATGAAACACTGCATCTCATGCTTGATATATTACGTATATTACTAACTAAAGTAAAACTCAACCTTGTACCTGTTAACAAAGTTTCCACAAGGGCGATTATCTGACCTTCTGACATCTTTACATTTTCCCAAATCTTTGGATATTCCCATCATCATGAGCTTTTTGGCATTGTCCAGAGTGAGAGCAAGATCATGTGAATTTTTCTGCAAAAAACAAACACAATGACAGAATGAAAAGATAAATAGGCCAGTTTCAAATTATCAAATTCATTGCTGGCTCCCTGGCTGAGGAAAGAAAAAAAAATAAAGAAATGAATCATTAATTCCTGAAGCTCAAAGCCATTTCTTTCGCTGTATACACCCCAGCCTTGGAGCCAAGAGTGAATTTTGATCATTGAACCTTGAACCTGGTCTATTAACAGTCTACAGTCAACTGTATGTGTCCAGTTACTAACCTCTTTGGCAGGAAGAACAGATGCATTGAGAAGAGCCACAACACTTCCTTCAGTTGTCTTCCAGTGTTCCTTGTAAATATCTCCAAACAGAAAGAGCGCAACAAATTCATTAGTGGTATTTGCTCCTAGGTCTG
>JBBMOI010000015.1:9250000-9312500 GCA_038088405.1 Porites divaricata | reverse complement strand
TATAGACACAAGTGTTTTACTGGAAAATATACCACTCGTAAAATTCATAAAAACTAGATCCTGGACCTGAGTGGTTTATTTTCCATAATCTCACACATGAGTTTATCGATGACGTAATTTTGGTCATTTCCCTCTATTACTTTATCGATGTCTTTTTGTCTATATAATAAAAAGAACATTAAACGGCGGTTTGAAGATATGAATTTTATTTTCTCATGGCAAAAACAATACTTTACTCACTCGCTGCGCTCGTTCGTAAAATATTGTTTTGCCTATTGTTTTGCCACTCGAAAATAAAATTCATAATTATCTTCGCGCCACCGTGTAATATCCTCTATAATTATAATAAATTGCTATTACTTTTACCATTATTATTATTATTGTTATTATTGTTATTATTTATTGTTGCTATTTATTATTATTAGCAAGGCATTTAGCTCTGAGCTCTGGCTGTTTTCATACCACATACAGCCCAAGGGAGCAAGTCATTACAAATAACGAAGGGTCCCTTGGGACACTCCCTGGTACTTTGAAGTCAGGCACCTTCCTTAAAATTCTGGCCATTCCTAATAGCGTAGTTTTCTGTAGTAGTCCAACCCTAACCCTAATCCCCAGTTTTTTAATCCATTTTTCAAGTTTCTTCATTGGTAACACTTCCAAGGGCCCCTACAACAACCTGTACTGCATCTATGTTTTTTTATACCCCACATTCTTCTAATCTCCCATTTTAAATCCTGATAATTATTTTTTCAATTTTAATTTTTTCAAATTCCTTTTCATGTATCCTACAATCTCCAGGAATAGCTATGTCTATAATTATTATACATTTTTTTCTCCTTCTTACTCTTCTTATTTATTATTTTTATTTATTGTCTAGATCTGTACTACCTGGCTGATTTCTGGATTTTGCAGGTGCATGAGCAACCCTTCTCTTATCTTTAGAAAATAAAGCTGATGGACTTGTCTGTTTATTAGAATTGTGGCTCCCATGAGTTTGTGTATCATCAGGCAGATTAGATTCCTTGGGGAAGTCTGGTTCTTTCTGATCATTATCTGATGTCTGTTGCTGGGCTGCTGTATTAGTAAAATTGGTCAGGGAAGCATAAATTTGTGCTCCTTAATACCACAGTAACACCTATTTAACTTGCTCAAATCCAAATGAAATACTGTCAACTTCCACTTATAATCTCAGGGATAACAAAACTTTGTACGGGGTTTTAGGAAGGCTTATAAACAGAGGGGCTTATAACTAGGCTACGAAAGCCATTTCAAAACAAGCTACATGCACCCACTGTAGCGGTGCTGATCAAAATGCGTTTTGAATTTACTGTAGCTTTTTTAAGCTTCAAAGCATCTTAAAGGGTCAAATTACAATGTAACTTCAATACAAGATAAAGGAAGGCTTATATCCAGGAGGCTTATAACTGCAGGGGTTTTGTGAAGAATTCTAGTAGCAGGAGAAAGGTGTAACATTACAGGAGAATATTTTGAAAAAGACTCCAGATCTGAATAAAAATTAGTCATATGCTACCAAACGTTAGCTGGCAAATTAAGCCTAGTAAACGGAGAATTCTCCGATCCCCGATGTTTAATAAACACCCCGTAACTGGACAAATTTTTTGTTTTGTTTACAGCTAGATGGGCCTACAGGTGAGGAGGTGGGGAGGGTGGGGCTTTAATATAAGCCGTTGTTTATGGTATCCCGCAATTTTCTTTTATCCCTTTTTGGTGGTTGCTTATGACAGTTTTGGCTGTACTTAAGAATCGTGACAAGGATAAAATGTTTAGTTTCTCTCCAGATCAGTTAAAATAATAACCACCTGTCACAACATGAGCTTGTACATCCTAGCTATACAAGTACAGTATACCTTTGTGAAATCAGACCCAAATAAGTTTTTGTTCTGAATTTAGCTCTTAGTTGATTTCCCAAAGATCATACAGTCAAACTTCTTTAAAACGGACACCAAAGGGACAGACCCAAGTATCCAATTTACAGAGGTGTCCGTATTATGAAGGTAGGGAATGTATGATTTTTGGAATTTCTGGGACCAAATGAACTGTCCGTATTAAAGAGGTGTCTATAAGGAGAGGTCAGACTCTACACAGAATATACATATGTGAAGGATACAAGCTTGCGCTGATTGAAGTAATCTGACCTGCTCCTGCAAGGCTGCTATTTGTGCTACAAAAAAATATATAATTATACAGATAAATAAACTACAAAATATAGTTTAATATTATGGGAAGGTATGTTAAAACCAGAATATTTATTGGAGAGTATTTTTTTTTTCCAAATGGGCAAGCGTTTTGAAACGAATAAACCCTTCTCTGGCGGTATACATTATAAGAGAAAGGACATGTATGTATTATTTATGCAAATCTAAAGCATGTCAGTTTCAAGACAGGCTATAGTCTGTGGAGGTATACTAATTAATTTATCTCTGGAAAAAGACAAGGGCGTCCAAATTCTTAATAAATTAGTTACACAACGATATCTACGATAATTAGGAGTGGATTATGACTAAAGCATGGAGCTAACTGACCTGCCATTTCCTCCACAGATGAGTGTGGTGTTGTTTTGGACTTCACATGAGCCTGGTCCACGCCATGTTGTGTTGGATGTTGTTGGGGTTTGGAACCGGAAACCGATGCTGTCGATTGCGGAGAAACAGTGACCGATGAAATCGCTTCGCCGAGGTAGTAGTCATCTTGAAATTCGAAATCGCTATCTGCTAGACTAGCTAAGATGTCAAGATCATCTTGGTCTGCCATTTAAAAGGAAAACGAATGATCGGTGTTGACATGAACAATTACACACCCAACAATTTACGTTCTAATCCTTGTACCGTGCCACAGAAAACAGTTTGCGCCACATTAAAGCGAAGGATAAATGCACTCGAACCATAATCAATGAAAAAATACCTTCCATATTCGTAGATTTGCAAGGAAAACATTCACAGTATTCACAAACAACTGAAACGAGTTCGTCGGCATCAGCGCATTGCAATGATCAGGAGCAAATAATCTTTTCCCGCGTAAAAGGGTAAATCCGCTGGATCAAACTAGCGTGGACGTATAGAACGCGCGAAGCACGCATCACCACTCGCCTTAGCAACCGCATGGCAACAAACGATTGAACAGAATGAAAGCTTTATTATCTCAGCTGAAAACTTAGGAGAACAGCATTGTAACGTAACTGTAATTCTGGAAGGAGGCTAACTAGAGCTGGTGTCCTGGAATGGAAGAAATTAGCTGATGCGTGTATGAATTAGAGAAGAGTGACTTCAAAGGCTTCTACGCAAGACATTCTCCAACCTGCGAGATAATTTGTCGAATTGACTTTTTGGCGTCTACTAGCTTTGTGGCAAGTCTGTGGTTTCATATTTATAAGATCTTCGAGAAAGGATTCTATACAATAGTACGCCAGCTCTCAAGGCATTCAGGAAACATCGAATCTTACACAAAATTAACGTAAACGTCGAGGCACAATTTTTTGACATTGCATCTTAGCCCAATGGGAAAACTGTAAAATTATTTGTCTTTTACGCCACTATATACCTCAAACATGGCTGCTTCTGAGACAAAATTGGACAAGGAAAGAGGAGACCACAAAGTCACCTTCACACTGACCGTAGCTTTGGCTTTTCCGACAGGTAAACTTTATGTATTGTTTAAAACATTCAGGTTCCCTTCAAGATCCTACTCCTTGCATAGTATCAAATTACATCGGTATTAAAAAAGCGAAGTCTTGCATCCCGTGATCATATTTGTCAAGTCAACACAGTATTTACATATTCTTATGTGAGAGAATGTTCGATTTCATATTGATCTGATCGGAGAAATAAGAAGAGGTGTATTTCACAGCCAAAGAGAAATCTGGGGGAGAGTCATGTGATATGTTCTTCTTTTGAGTCAACTTTTAAATTTGACTCCACAGCAACATGTATTTATTAGACATTAGGTAATGTCTCCTTATGGGCATCTTGGAAAAGATGGCAATGTCTTTGAGATAGTTTTCCCAACATGGCAAGCACAGGAAGAGAACAGATTGGGATTGGGAATGGCGCAGGGGATGGAGTGGGAGGGGGGGGGGGGGAGGCAGGGGAGGCAGGGGGGGGGAAAGAAGAGTGTCCTCACCCCAGTCTTCAAGAGTTTGCTTGCAGGATCACCACTACATATATGTTTTTGGTAATCTTGCCAAGGTTGTCTTAGCGCCTGTTTATATGAGTTGAGCCAGCCTGGTTAGGCAGTTGGGTCTGCTTTACCAGGCTGGCTCAGCTAAAGCCTTTTTTCTTCTTAAAATTGTGGTTGTGTGTATAAGAAGGCGGGCTGGCCGGTTTTCTGAAAGTCCTTTACTCCGAGCCTGTGAAATCCAAGGGGGCCAGCACAGGATCCCTATAAAAAAGGATGTCTTAATCCCCCAAGATCCAGAGTAAGGTGCCAAGGGCCACAGGGCACTGCTAGAGCACTTGGAGTGCCTTTCACAGCTGCACTGCCATGTGTTGGGGGAAGGTGTGTGGGAGGAAGGTATGTGGGGGGGGGGGGGGGGTGGGTTTTCCCCATCAGGCTGGGAGCCTGGTGATCTTCTCTAGAAATGCATTTCAAGAAAGACCACAAAAAAAATAATGATAAAAAATGAAAATGCTGTAAGTAAACATTTGCCAATAGGATGACACCTTTATGTTTTATACCTACATTTGCTTTTTTTATGTCTTTACTGCATGAAAGTGTTGAGAAGTAATCTAGACAGACTTAAAAATAACATTATTCACTGCAGGTACCCACAATTTGTGAAAACTTAATGGCAATTGTTGCTCGTTAATTAAATATATTTTTTTGTCGATCACTTACAGATGACAGTGAACTTCCTAAACCTGTTACACGAGGTATAACTCCTTTGAAGGCAAAGCGCAAAATGTTTGAGGCACCCAAACCACATTACTATTACCATCTGGAATACAAGTTGTTTCCAACAGACACAGAACCAATCAAAGCTGATGTTGTAACTTATGGTGTTGCAGCCAAGATCTACTCCGAGAGTGACTCCAAGGTGCTGAAGACTTGGAGAGATGGAGACAAGACGTGGGTTACTTGGACACACAGGTTGGTGTATTTTTTATTTATTTATTTAATTTTTTTCTCACCATGGTGATTTGATTTTGCTACCTTTTTCCAATAAGCACCCCTTTCTCTTCACTAATGAGTGCCCCACCTCAAATGTGTTTTTGTTAATAAGTGCCCCTATTCTAATAAGCACCTCTACTACCTTAAACAGCTACCCTGGCTTCTGAAAATTCTGACTGGGAAAATAGGAATGCCCATTAAGACATTTAATGGGCATTCCTATTTTCCCAGTCAGAATTCTGCTTTGGAATTTGTTTTCTCCATGTCCCATGTACTTTGCCACCTAGATTACTGGAAATTTTTTGCACATGGAAAACCACGTACATTTTTTCAAAATTACCTGTGTTATATTCAGCCACACAGCCCCTGTCACCAAAGATGTTCTTCTGCAGCTTTTCAGCCACTCCATGGAACTTAAAATCTGGGACACAAAAGACAAGGTGTCACCACGTGCACGTTTTGATCGCCCCAAAGCTTTTAGGATCCCTGCATCCAGGGGCCCTGAAGAATCAGAGAGCTCAAGTGGTGTAGGAGTACAACAGATTGTCCTCAGTCAGCAAGAATCATTTGAAAACAATCAGCCTAAGGACTCGCGCATTTCTGCAGGTAATCAAGTCAGCTGAATAATAATAATAATAACAGGGCTTCTAATATTTCGCGTGGTTGCGGACCCACGCAATTTTAGACATTTAGACATTTATTTATTTGCCACACACACGATTACAATAATTACAAAAAAGTATACCAAAAAAAGAAATGTAGGAAGAAATGGTGAGGAGGCCTAAAGGAAACTATAGAGCTTATATTAATTAGGCCTCCTCAGTTACAATTTTTAGAAGATGGCACAAAAATTACGGCGACGGATACAAAATAATATCAGGTGGAAAATTAAACTAATAAATGTTACGGAATTTTACAAGTAATGTTGAATATTAAAGAGCATTTTCGTAAGATTTCAGTTGGAGTATACTAGTAATTATTACAAATAAATGCCTTGAGTGCTCTTTTAAAGGAAGAAGGTGAGGAAGCGTTGATGATATTGGTGTTTAAGGTGTTGTAAAATTTAGGTCCTTGATAAAAAACGGAAAATTGTTTGGTTCGAGTACGACAGAAAGGCAGACGAAATTTACACGAGTTTCTTGTATTATACGAATGAATTTGACTTTGTAAGGTAAATTTACAATGAAATTTTGAAGGTAGAGTATGGTTTTGATAGGAGTACATGAATAAGCCTAGTTGTAGTAAGTATATATCATGAAATTTCAAGATACCAAGATTTTGAAAGACTGGACCAGTATGTGCATCGAAAGTGGTTTTAGCTATAGTTCTGATCACTCGTTTCTGTAAAATCTCAAGACGAATAAGGTTAGTTCTGTAGGTAGAGGCCCAAACTAAGTTGCAATAAAAAAAGTATGGATAGACTAGAGAAAAATATAGTGTTCGTAAGGTTTTCATAGATAAATAGAAACTGGATTTACGAATAATTCCTATAAATTTAGAAACTTTATTGGCGACATGCGAGATTTCTGATTTACAACCTAAATTTTCATCCATAATTACTCCCAAGAAAACTGTTTCTTTTACTTGATCAATTTTTTGGCTATTAATTAAAAGTTGAATAGTTTGATTTGTACGCTTTTGGCATGGTTTAAATACAATGAATTTGGTTTTTTTCAAGTTTAATGAAAGCCTGTTAGCTCTAAACCATAATGAAAACTTATTTAGCTCAGCGTTCAGTATATTAGCCAGGCAGTCTTTATCCTTGTGAGACACAAAAACGTTTGTATCATCGGCAAATAATATCAGCTGTAATATTGTTGACGTGTTGATTATATCGTTGATGTAGAGTAGAAAAAACAAAGGCCCTAGTATTGAACCTTGGGGAACGCCACACATGATATTAGCACAAGACGAAACATAACCATTGTATTCTACAAATTGAAGTCTGTTGGAAAAATAGTTCTTAATCCATTTCAGAGCCAAGCCACGTATGCCATAGTGTTCAAGTTTATCAAATAAGATGGAATGATTAACTGTATCGAAAGCTTTCGAGAGATCTAAAAAAACACCAACCACTAATTCACCACGATCAATAGCAGATGAAATTTTTTCATGTAAATCAATCAAGGCAAGCGTCGTAGAGTGGTTTTTCCTGAAGCCGAACTGGTTATCACAGAGAATATGTAAATTAGTTAAATAATCATACAAGTGATTATAGATGATTCTCTCTAGAAATTTTGAAAAGCTTGGTAGAACAGAGACAGGCCTATAGTTGGTGAATAATGATTGGTCATCAGCTTTAAAGAGTGGTACCACACGAGCTATTTTCATTTGATCTGGTACAATACCATGAATGATCGATAAATTCAGGTTTTTCCGCGAAATACCGCAAAATCCGCCAGAAATATTTCCAAATACATGTCGGCAAAAGATATTTCATACTTATCTTGGCTATTAGACCTGTTTTATTCACCCCAAACATCCAAATTTATCTTGAAACTTCGTCACTGCAACTAGTAAACAACGTTCCAAAATTACCAGGCGTTTTTAGATGAACGTTGCGAAAAACTGGGCACTAACCATAATCTCAATAGCTTTAGCATTCGCTCATTTTTCGAGCGAACTGTTGTTTAAAAAAGCAAATTATTATCCCTGTTAAAAAAAACATTAAACAACGCTGGTTATATCGACGCGAAAATTGAGTCGATTTTAGCAAAATTTGCCCAAAAAAAACCAGCGAAATCGGCTGTTTTTTACTGATTGTTTCTTGGCGAAGTTTCCCCCCCGAAATTTCCCGTGAAATCGGCCGATTTTTCTAAGAATTTTTCCCCTGAAAATCCTTCGAAATTTGAATTTTTTTCGCTAAAATCTCGCGAAATCAGCCGATTTTTCTGCGAATTTTGACTTTTTGCCCGCGAAAATCCCGCGAAATCGGCTGATTTTTTCCCAAATTTTGACTTTTTTCCCACGAAAATCCCGCAAAATCGGCCGATTTTTCCACAAATTTGCCCCTGAAAATCCCGCGAAATTTTGATTTTTTTTCCGTGAAATATCAGAAGCCCTGTAATAATAATAATTTACACTTATATAGCACAAACCTCTATATGAGTATATTTGGTTGCACTTTACAATATTGTTATATTAAATTTATGTTAAAGGTGACTAAAGCATGAGAAACTATTAAAAACTACAATAAAAAGTATTAAAAACTTAAAAAACAAAAACAAAACAAAAAAAAAGCCAACAAATAAATCTATTTAAAAGCTAAGTTGAAAAAATGAGTTTTAACAGCAGTCTTAAAAGTGTCCAATGTCTTCATGTTGCGAATTGCCAAAGGTAATGCATTCCAGAGATAAGAGTTGGATGGGTCTTAATGCCTGGTAACTCGAGAAATATAGACTCGACATTTGACCTTAGAAAGTACCTGGATTGCTTTTTGATAGTAATGAAATCAATTAGATAATTAGGAGCTTGACCATAGCACTTAAATGTCAAAAGTAGAATCTTAAACTTTATACAGTAACTTATTGGAAGCCAATGAAGGTGGAAAAGCAATGGTGTAACATGGCAGAATCTAGGTGTTCTGGTGACCAACCGAGCCGCGAATAAAGTTGAGTTAAAGTATGGCCACCAATAAGTTTAGATTTCACCGGCAGAATTATTGCCAAGACAAATCAACATTGCTCATTTTTGCAGTTTCTAAGTCTTTACATTTGCAAGCCACCTTGAAACATGGCGTTATCACTCTTTGGGTATTATTGCTGTCTTAGTCACTTATTTGATGTCACCAAGTACCAAGCCTTCAGTGAAGTACGGCATATTGTGGACACACCTAGGGTCCAAGTGTGCAAATTATTGTTTGGCCTCACTCTCCCCAAGTTGTTTTCAAAGCTGATCTGACTTCATTCGCATGGTACTGGTTGAAACCTCAAACAGCTGAGAAATTTTACCTGACAGTTTTGTTCACAATGAACCATTTAAAATCTTTGATCTTGATCTGACAAACCAGGTTGAATTTTACCTTTTTTCAGTGGTTTTACCATCTCCCAAGGTACAAAACTTTTCTCAAATATGGCTGCTGATTATTATGTTTCCAGTACTGTTATTTAGCAATTATTGAATGAGGCTGAGTAGGATATGAAGAATTAAGCGGATCGAGAAAGCCAAATTCATTGATTGTTTTATTATTCATTCAAAATAATCCCTAGTTTAAAAACATAGCTAAAACATGCTTACCTGGATTGATGTTAAGTTCATCTTTGATAGTGTACGTTTAGGTTTGTCCAGGTCTGCAAATATTCTCCAAATAGCAGATGTCACCCTCCAAGTTGTTTTCTTGCTGTTTTTGCCATGTTTTTAGCTATTATTTCACCGAGTTCCAGCTCTAGTTCTTACTCTTGAAACAAGCAAAATGTCCACCATTTTTTTTCCGCAACCAAAGAGCAACACAACCTTGTCCCCAGGTCTTCTTGGTTAACAGTGCCTTAACCTGTAGCGGGCTGCATTTTTGACGTCATTTCCTCATTAAACACAAAATTCTTCCAAATTTGGTCATCAGTAACTGGTTATGGTGAATCATGTGTGTGCTTTTAGCCAATCAGAATTGGGGAAATGTTTTGAATGAATAATAAAGTAGGTTATGGGTTTGAATACCACTAGAGGAGCATCTGAGTTTTTCATAACATAACATGTCGTCATTTGGAAATTAATAATAAGATACATTGTACTCTCTACTTAAATCATAGGCGATGCAAGTGCCTCAGAATCTAAGCGACAAAATCAAACAGCTCCACATCAGAATGGGTTTACAGGCGTAGCTTCAGTCAGTGATGCTAACCGAGCCATTACTGCACCATCGGTAAACTGAGCAAACTTGATGTTAGAGGTCCTTACCTGTGCTTAAGTCATTCATGTGGTACAAAACCACCATACTGGAGAACATTAATGCTCTCTTGTGTCCTGCCTTGTGGGGCTAAGGAGTCGCCTAGGGGTGCAGTGGGGTGAGCGAAGACAAACAAAGGAAAATGCAATTTCAAATGGTGTGAGATCTTTGTTTGTTCTGTTCCATTTTGTGCCTTTCTCTCCAGCATGGTAGTTTTGTACCACTCCTTCAATATATGGGGCCGGGTGGGGGGGAGGGTTAATTGGGATAATTTTTGCTGGGTGTTTGCTGCTGGGCTCTCAGAACCCCTACCCCATTATAGTCTGTTCTGTGGCCAAATATAGACCCTACATTTTCCTGAACCCCCTCAGTCTAGTCTGCTACACAGCTGTTTTTAGTGTCGTCACGCAACGCTCCTCCCCATGTTGTGTGACGACACTAAAAAGGGCTGTGTAGTAGGCTAAAGTCACTTTCTGTTTATGCATCTACCTCACTAGTTGTAGCTTTCGCTAAGTGTTAACGAAAGAAAAAGAGTTTGCCTACATCACCGGTTTTAGTTCCAATGTTTATAAAACCATTTCAGCTGCTGAGGTGAGAATTTCCACTACAAGCACTCCTCGTTCCTACATTTCTGCCATGCTCTTGGCCTTAAAATCGCTCTTATTCGTCTGCTTGGACATTTTTGAACCTTAAACTTGTCGAGTTTCAAACAGCAAAAGGGAGATAATATTTATAGGTTAGCGTGAACTTGAAATAGCAGGTTGTAGTTCGCACAAGTACAGTGGGGGGGGGGGGGGGGGGGGGGGGCGGGAGCCCGGGAGAACAGGGGGCGGGAGGGGTACGGGAGACGGGATCTCTACTATGGCGGGAAGCGGGAGAGAAATTCAAAAAGGCAGTCAAAGAAACGAACCCAACAACGTTTCTTGACTTCCATTTTACGTTTTCCGAGGCTTAAAGCAAAATTTTATACACGAGAAAAGTCAAAAAACGAAAATCCGTGCTCGGGGTTAAAAACAAAACCGCATTACTTTCTGTGAAATTTGAAATCTTTCCAAGTCGCTTACATCATAGGACATGAATGAGATTGCATGACGCACCGTAAATCCTCTATTAAGCCCCCCCTCTCTAATAAGCCCCCCTTTTCAGAGGAGGAAAGTTAATAAGCCCCCCCCTCTCTATTAAGCCCCCCCCCCTCCCCCTCCCCCAATCCTTATTCTTCACAAAAAAATTAACGATTAACGTGGGGACTGATCAGTTATGATTTATTCAGGCTGGAAGTTCATATTGTTTTTGGTCTTCGGCGGCATGACCTCCAACTTCATATGCTTAACTTTCTCAATTTTGCACTCTAGCTCTCTGTGGAGAATTGCCACCATTTTCTTGTCGTTATGCATCAGTCAATTCCACCTGCGCCCAGCCCCCCCCCCCCCCCCCCCCCCCGGGCAACTGCGGGGCATTTGCCAGCCTTGTCAGTCCTGGGGGAGGGGCTTTAGCTAATTTAGCGCGACCCGGGGGCCGGGCATTGGCCAACCTCGGGGGCACCCCGGGCTTTTGACACGCACGTGGTTAACTTTAAAACGTGGTCGACATGGAGAATTTCCGAGATAAAGATCAGCAATTTGTGGCGGATTGGCTTGTCCAGCAAGGGCTAGAAAAACTCGTCGACGTTTTTAAAGATATGTTTTTTTTAATTTCAGTATGTACTGTGATCTAAAAAGCCATAATTTCAAAGCAAATAGCAAGAGCGTGAATGAATTGTGGCGTTTTTCGCAACAGGCCGCATTTGATTCATTCTATATGGTAATTAATAAAATTCTGGCTTTTGGAAATATTAAAAGCTTGCAAATTTGAAATCAAGGACTACAATATGTATAATTAAAAACGTCTGTGTTAGAAAATATTTACGCGTTTCACATCAGGCCACAATTTTAGCGGTGTTTTTGTGCCCGAATGGTTTTTTATCATCGGTTTGCAACTGCTGCCAACTCATTCAACTCATTTTGCGACCTTCGAATTCCAGAAAACGTGAATTGGGCCTCAAAACATGCTTCATTTCTTTGCTAGAACAACTTTGCGATCTATTGCAGCGTACGAAAATGAAAACTGGGATTAAAACGATCCCGGGGGCGGGGCATTCGCCCTCTACTTTCGTCCCCACCGCCGGGCATTTGACAGCTTAAGTGCTCCAGCCCCCGGGAATTTGCCATCCATGAGAAAAAAAAAGGCTAATTCCCGGGGGTTAGCCCGGGGGGGGCTGGGCGCAGGTGGAATTGACTGATGCATTAGACAAAGCAATGTACCGCCCAGGAACCACAAGTCCGTCCTCGAGAAACCTTGCTCCTGTCGGTGAAAATTCTAAGCTAAGTTTTTGTTACTTTTAGGCTCCCAAAAGTGAATTAAATACTTTTGACAGTGACTTTAATTGTACAACGCGTAAGTCTACTCTGTCTCATATCACGGTATTTTTGCTACAGGTGATGCGTTTCGCTAAATTAAATAAGCCCCCCCTCTCTATTAAGCCCCCCCCCCTCAAAAGTGCTTGAAAAAAATAAGCCCCCCGGGGGGCTTAATAGAGGATTTACGGTATGTACACGTGTGTCGACTGTGTCAGTCGTGTCAGTGTCTCGTCTGTCTTGCTAGATGTCGAAGTTCTCCGTAAGGACGACAAAGCGAGTCAGGTCAAATGTCGTCAAAGATGATCGGTCTTAGTATTTTTCGGTTTGGTGGGGAAAAATCCGTCCATGGAAGACCTTCCTGGTAGCTCGCTCCTTACGACTGTAGTTCTCAAAACACTGTAATGTTCCCTGCTAGCAGAGGTTTCTCATGACGAGGTAAAAATGAGAGAATGGAGAGAGACCTCTGCCGGCTTCCGACGCGTTTTCTATCACGCATGCCCTCGCGTTTCCTTAACAACCAGTGACGTTTTTGTCATGTGCGACACAACCCATAGAACCGCGGTTTGCGCGCGAAAAGGAAAAAAAGGAAAGCTGAAAGTCTGGAAAAGACGGTAAATGCCTTTTTTGTGGATTACAATTCAAAATAAGAGGGCAAATCACTTGGAGTTACCCTTGTATCGGCGGTAGAAACAGAAATACTGAACCTTAGCAGAACTAAACCTCTTGCGTGGAATAGATTCATTGACGATATTTTTATTTTGGACAAGGCCAAAGCACTCCCTATATTAGAATCTGAATAGGGAGTCAAACAGCGTGATTTACATGATAACGAGAGAAACACAATAAAGGGCGGGAATCGGGAGACAAAGGGACAAAAACGTACGGGAGGCGGGAGAACGGGGTACGGGAAGCGGGAGATTGTGACCCCCCTGTCCCCCTCCCCCCCCCCCCCCCCCCCCCCCCCCACAGTACAGTAGTGTGGCAGAGAACAATGTCCGAACTTTGAAGGTTTGTTTACAACAAAGGTCATCAAAAGTCACATGAAACTACACATGAAATCTAACGGTACTAAAATTCCCAGGGAATCTACACCTTACATTACACTCACATTACACTTTTCACAGCACAATCGAGAATTTTTCTGCCTGCTGCAATACTTCGCGTGGCATTAAGCTGGCCATCTCGCAAGCCGACCGTCTTCGTTGGCAATAAAGCCTTTTAACTAGGTCATCGTGAAGTGAATTGACACATCGATTAAACTTAACAAAGTAAAAATCTTCCTATTTTTAAATCCATACCTACCTGAATTTTCTGATCCCCATGTGCAAAAATGTGCAATCCCATTCTATAAACTCTAATGAAAATGCAACCCCATTATAGTCAATCCACATGAAAATGTGACCCCATCCAGCGGCACACCCTCATTAGCCTATTTATACTAGGAAGTATTAGCCTGCGTTGCAGCCGGCTCACGTACTCTGTACAGACGCTGTATACAGAAGGTTTAGAGCGTCTGCGACGCAGGCAAGGAAGTATCCACATTGGGGAAAATCCGGAGATTGCTAATAACTGATGTCTAAATATATGATTAAACAGGTATTAAGAAAATTGAAGTTGTACCACACGTGAGCTAATAACACTGAGTACACCATGAGATGAGATATTTGGACCTCCCTATAGTACAGTCCTTAAAACTTCATTGTGTGCCATATATATGTAAAAAACTTGCATATATGTTACATATATGTAAGTTTTTTTACATATAATTATGTAGAATAGAACGTTTTCACTCACGTGGCCAGCATCTATGAAAATTTATTGGAACAAAAGAAAGCGTTTGCATAAGAAAAGAGCTCAACTCCCACAGGACTGGTTTGGTACACCAACATGGCCGCCATTTCATTGTTTTGGAACACCAATATGGCCGCCGTGACGTTACGTGAAAACGCTCTTTATACATGTGCCATATGTATACATGTATATCACACATATGAACATATATGTACATATATGTCCATATATGTGACATATATGTGCAGTAATGAAACATGTATTAAATATATTTGACATATATGTGGTAAGGGGTTTCAAATTTACGGCTGCAGACTTTGGCTTACCACTTTGTTCTTCTTCATCAACAGACGTTTCGTTCCCTCTCTTTAACAACAACTCCATCGACTGCCACTGGCGTTGCCAACATGGTTAAAGTTCAAGTGCGAGTTGATGACCAAGACACTCCGCAGTTTAGTCGCTTGGCCACTCTTGCTGGTGTGTCTCCGCCAATACTGGAGGCCGATCTACAGCTTGCAGAGCAGCGTCAACTTAGGTCACAATCTCGCAAGGAAAGATCACACCCCAAGCCTGAGGCAGCGACAAGTGAGTATTGATACTGGGATGATTGGCAGCGAGACGCTTAAGTGTCATATTTCGTTAATGATTTACTGTAAAACCCATGTGTGTCATGTATGTACCAGGTCAGGTACCATCTGTTGTAAATGAACTATGATCTCAAATTTACGCTCCTCCGAGAATGCACCCGCATTCGATGGCTGCTAATGAGGGCGTTAGTAAAGCAAGCTTTTACCGACTGAGATGATTCAGATACGGTCTTTCTTGGTCTTTCTTACGATCTACGTCCCAATAATACATATTCCGAAGGTATAAATTTTGATTGGCTTAATGGTTGGAAATGTTGGACTCTGGCCAGCAAATTCTGGTGGACGATTTCATCAGGGTCTTTTGGGTTGTAGTAGCACGTTAGTGATGCTCCAGTGGGATTGCCACACTGGGCTGACTTAACAAGTTTGTGCTCCTTTTCCTGTTTCTCTCTGCATTCTTCCGGTTCATAGATGCACTGGCAACAAATAAACAACAAGGAGTTGGTCAACAGCCATATTGATATACTACATTGTACTTACTGTCATGGATGAGAGTAACAAAAGACTTGAGAAATGGAGGGCCACTTGAAATGCTTACAATAGCAAGACTGATAAAAAAAATTGCATCAACTTTCGAGTTTAATGTTTAATTTACATTATATGTGCCTTTTAAGCTAAATTTCGCATCAAATATATAGAATAACTTTCATAGTTAATCATTAATAATCATTTAACTGACAACTGACAAATGACCAAAATTTTAACTGACAACTGACATTTGTACCCCCCCCCCCCCCCCCCCCCCATCAGACCCTCTCAAAATGAGAGCGACGATGTTGAATAGGCAGCTCTATGAAAACTGTAAAAATTATGGTACATTTCCTTTGACCAGAAAATTCGAATAACAATCTTGTTTCACTATCCACCTACAGTTCCTTCAAAATAACTTCGTGGTTCGTGGTGTTTTCGCAGAAAAACTTTTCCCGCTAAATTGAAGCCTGCTAAATGCCTAGTAAAAGAAAAATGTGGGAGGGGAAGCCAATGTACATGTAGCAGGCGGCCGAAAAGAAAGCAGAACATCTTGAAATTTTGTTTTCTGTACATGCGTGGCTGAACTCGAAGGTTGGCTTGGGTAGCTTTAATTCCTTTTCGGCAGAATGTGACCAGAACAAAATCTGTATTTTTCAGCAAAACCTCCATGAGAAAAATTAGGCTAACGTTTCTGTTTTGGAAGACAACCATTGAATTTCGTTAAGTGGTGGTTAATTTTTCGCCCCTTCTTGACTAAACTAACTCAAAATCGTACGTAGAAATTGTGCATTTCGTGTGTAAAAAATTAAAACCTAGAACTTTTCCGCTACATCATGTGGGTTAAAGGCACCTTTTTGACCTTCTTTTCTTTCAGGCTAGTTACAGTTCAAATTGATCGTATGATTGTTTTGAATAATTTCTCTTTTTACAGAAAAGAAAGTTTTCTTGAAGGGCAATGCGTCCAAGAAAGACCTAGCATTAGCGGCTGCTCATACCAGAGTCCATGGAACAGCAACCCTCTGTGTAAAGATGTACACTTTCTTCTCTGGTGTGAAATCAGCCACAACAAAATTAGGAAAGGCAGCGGGAAATATCGAAGAGTTGTTGCTGTCTGTATCGCTTGACAATGACCTGTTATCTGAAACTCAGAAGCGCGAGTTGAATCCCATGGTTATTAAGGTGTCATCAGCCAATGAGCTGCCTAATAAGCCATTATCTTATATGGAGCTCAGAGAAAAGTAAGGGTCCCATGTCTTTGTTGTCTTTGATAGACTACAAAATAATTGATTGCTCTTGCCTAGTCCCTATACGGGGTTTTCCCAGTCCCTCGCGGTCAATTCATTTCGGTGAAGTATCCGAGGCGAACGGGCGGGAAGCGGCCTCACAGCTTCGCTTGGACCAGGTGACCCGAAACGCGTTGGCCGCGCGGAATAATGAGACCTAGGGACTAGGCAACGATTTCTCAAATTGCGAACCGTTGGCCTGAGATTCTCGAACGAAGCACTCTAGCATCATACGCCCGTTCATCTTCCGGACTGCTCGCACGTTCTTAGCCCAGTCAAAAACAAGGGCTTGTTTCGCAGTCTACTAATGAGCCTACTTTTACGGTCTACTTATGAACTTGAATGTGAATCTGGAGGTTTTTTGGGCTACCCCGTACCTGTTTTAAAGATTGTTTGCGATTAGCTGGGAAAACAGTAGGGATTGTTACATAACAATGCCCCTAACCCTGAAAGTAATGGAAGTGCAGATTAAAGGGGACCACTGAAATAAGAGATTTAGAACGGTGCAGGTCTACTGGTTTTTTTTTTCCTTGTTCTCTTTTCTGCCGTAAAAAAAACGCACAAAACTGCCAAGCAACCAACAAGGCTTTAGCGAAGACACGTTGCGAAGAACTGCAAGCAAGCAACTGCGTATGCAAGTCACAAGATGCCCCTAATAGGTTGATTTAGCAACAGAACGGGAAGGTCAGTTGACGCGGGGAAAGCGAGCGGAAAGGACTGAACGCGACTTCCGGTGCCCAATTTGCCGCTCTGCCATTGGTCAAGCCAGTTGTTTGAACTGCGCGAGCCGTCGTCAACTGACGTTCCTGCTCTGATGCTAAATCAGCCTAGTACTAAAGGTATCAGGCCTCTCCCAGCATTGTTGGGAAAACTGCTGACCAGCATTAACCTCTCAAAGGTATTTTAGCTCACCTATTTCCAATCAACATACTAGTATTTCTGATTTTATTCCTTCTAGACGAGGTTTTAGAATAGCCCATTTGAACGTCAACAGTCTAACTAAACACACTGATGAATTGAGAATTCTCCTTTTTATTTATTTTTTTATATACAGTCCTGATGAATTTTACCGTGTTTAAATAAAGCATTTATTCTATTCTATTATTCTATTATTGCTTCCAGGTTAATTTTGCCTAAATTACATTTAGCCACATTTAAAGTCTATTTTCTTTATTTCAGGTGCAAGCCCGCTTACGTTTCGTACCAATTTTACAAACAGCCTGTTCACGAAAGTATCGGTCGACAGCAAGGCAGCGATGTGTTCTGGGAAGACGTAAATGTGGTCCTTCTCGGCACATTAGATAAAGGTGGTCTAGCGGAGTTTCTTCAAGGGCCCCGTTTCCAGATTGAGGTTCATGATAGGGATCGTAAAATAGAACAAAAGAAACCCAAACCAAGTTTATTCGGCGAAAATCCAGAGGATGAGATGATAAATAACGTTAGCCTTGTGGCAGGTGAGAGACAGGCGAAATAACCGCATCAGTTAAAGCTGCGAACGTTTTCATATCTTCATATCGTTTTCATATAAAAAGAGTTCAGACTGGCTACACTGTTGTCTAAGGT
Source organism: Porites divaricata (assembly GCA_038088405.1). Taxonomy (NCBI): domain Eukaryota; kingdom Metazoa; phylum Cnidaria; class Anthozoa; order Scleractinia; family Poritidae; genus Porites; species Porites divaricata. Next base: position 9,294,343 of record JBBMOI010000015.1, on the reverse strand, counting down.
TTAATATGCGTTGTTTGGCGAAACAGTGTTACGGGTAACTGGATTTACGAGTTTCTACAAACCACTACAGACGTTTGTATGGAAGTCCTCTTTATGCGTCAGCCCACTTATCTGTTCATTTGTCTCCATTTCTCTGGTCCAACCTACGGAGGCAACTTTTTTCTTATCCAAAAAAGGAAGAAATGAGAAAGATAAAGGGAGGTTACCTTTAACACAGAACGGCATTAATTTTATTGATAAAGGATAACTTAAATTGTTCTAGAAGAACGGCAATGTAGATGTCGCAAAATGGGTAGCAGTTTCTGTGGCATCCATAAGGCACGAAGCGCCGAAAGAATGGATTCTCGCTTGTCAAGTCACCTAATGTCTTGCCTTAAGCCTTACTTTTAAACTTTCACATTTCAAATGCCCCCATGATTAGAAAATACTAGTGATGGAAAATCATGGAAAATCATGGAAAATAGAGATATGAGATTGTGCTATAATTATCGTTGCTAGGCCGCCGCACTACTCACAACCCGTTCAGCAGCCGTAATAAGTCATGGGATCCGTACGGTATAGCCAAGTTTGACCTGTCAGGTCTGTTACTTGGTCAAAAATACCTACTCCTCAGGTCACCAATACACTGCTGTCCCCTGCCGGACACGCATTCAGGACTGCAAAAGCCAGACGGGCCTATTGTGGGACAACCTGGGAATGTTGATGGACCAGGTAGGTTACTGTGAGTGGCAAAGTAATATTTGCAATTTCTCGCTAATTCAATTCAATGAGTGATGAACTCAATGAGTGGTAAATTGAAGGCGTTCCGAATACGCTATGAAGAACTCAAAGTTGTGGTTTAATGCCGACTTTTACTGTGTACTAGGCCCAGCTGTTTGAAAGTGGATAACGCTGCTCACTGGATAAATGTCTATCCAGTAGGTGACGCAATTTGTTTCCCTAATACGTATCCGCTGGGTCGTGATTTATCCGTTGGATAGCGCTTTCTAACGGTTGGACAACCGGGGCGGCCTGCATTGTAAAGCGACAATTTCTTTAAGAATGACCATAACAGAAGCAGCAAACAAAGTTTAAACCACATTTAGTGGCTAAACATTAATTTAAACAAATTGGATTACGCCAAATGAAAAAAAATACGAACATAAGTTGCCTTAAAGTTTTTTACGGAATCATAAGTGGTCCCTCTGCATGAAGTCAAACGAGACCACGAGAATTCGAAGGATCATGTGATGTTGAAAAGCCACATTTTCCGGTCCTAACACTGGCTAAGTCAATAAGCTCCCAGAATTCTGCTCAAAAAATGACAAACCTGAAAGCAATTTCCTTCAGTGAGATTCGGAGACGACTGTGGAGGTTTACATAAAACGTATTTGCAACTCCTACTATTTAAGGCTTGCAAAAAGGAAAAAGTATACAATCGTACCAACATCAATTTGTGGGTAAGGAGTAAATTATCAGTAACAAGGCAAAAATGCTTTTGCAGAGGATAAACCCATGCCAGTTGCTAATTACTTGGAATACGGGAGTGAACTGAAGGTCAAGGTGGATCTTGCCTATCCTTTAAACGCTGAAAATTCTGTGGAGCCCACGAACACCGAGCAAATGGATGAGGTGAGCTTAGGGTAATTTAAATTATGGAAGTAATGGCCTTTGCATACGTCCTTTCTGGGGTTTACGGTCGTTTCGCCAACGTCCTGTTCGCAAACTTCTGAAGTCGTTTCGCGTACCTGTTGGGTCAGGTCCCTAACTGTTTTCACCTGATCAGTGGAAGAAAGAACGAAGTATCTACATGCGTATCGTACTTTTTTTGTATCATGGCTGAGAGAACGAAGCATATTCATGTGCAGCGCTCGTTTCGCTTCTTAGCGGAACGACATAAGACGTTAGCGAACGGGACGTTAGCGAAACGACTCGTAGGCGAAACGACCGGTCACCCTTTCTGGTACGGTTAACCTGTAGCGGGCTGCATTTTGACGTCATTTCCTCGGTAAACACAAAATTCTTCCAAATTTGGTCATGGTGAATTATGCGTGTGCTTTTAGCCAATCAGAATTGGGAAAATATTTAGAATGAATAATAATTGGTAATAAGGATGAATTGGGTGGTATGATCTGTCTGTTATCACTTCACTTATCACGCATACAATACAGTAAGCTCATAAATGGACCGACAGCAGAAGCACCCAGTGGCGCCCTTGATGTTGAAGGCCGAGTTCATTGGTTAAATACCGTAAATCCTCTATTAAGTCCCCCACCCCCCTCTCTAATAAGCCCCCTCCCCCTCCCCCTCCCCCTTTTAGGAGAACTTCTAGTTCTTTATGGATGATTGATACCATCATCTTCGCTAAATTAACTAAGTGTTCCCAGTCAAATATACCCCCTCTCTCCCTCTCTGCCCTCTCTGTTAAGCTAATTCCTCTTGCTTTGTTTGAGTTTGAAGACCAACCATGCGACTTTACTCTTCAACGTGCTTATCTTATCTCTTCGCAGTGCCCTTTTGGTCGTATAATTTACATGTTTGAATACAAAAATGCGCCTTTTCTTCGCCAACTGCAGTATGAAATTACAGCGGTCAATGCTGGGGCCCTGGAACTAGACACACTGCCGCAACATGTGATCGAGGCTGCTTTGTCAACGTACAAACTTTCAAGGTAATAACTAGAAGGTATCTTTGAGAGCAAAGCCAAAAAGAAATATTTTGAAGGACTTACTCAGTCCCTTCCGAACACCACAAAAATATTCTTGGAGGATTTATGTCTGATTCTGATGTTTAACTTCCAGTTGTTTTGCTGCATAATCCTATATTCACTCTAGACTCTAAAACAGCCGAAATGTGGGATTGTGATAAGCCTTCGCGCGTACGAGGCTCGTACTGTCCAAGCGAGAAATCTCTCGCCGTTTCGCGGTTTAAATTTAAGGAGGAAAGAAAGCTGTCATCCGAAACCTTTGAAGGTTAGGCGGTCTATGGATATCACAGAATTCTTGCCTTCTCCACGGGCTTTCCCAAGGCTTGCAAGCGAGTGGTGCGAATCCCTGGAGACGAGCGATAAGGGCGAGAGGGGAATGATGGGAACGAGCGCAGAGCGCGGGAAGTGATGGGAAGTGAACGCGAGCGACTGGGAACGAAGCAGACAGAGTTCTGCAGTCGTAATCAATTAGTCTGGTTACTTTCTCTCCGCAGAGATCAGCGAAAGAGCAAAACACTAGACATTATAACAGGATTTCAAGTTCTTGATGGACAGTACCACATGTTTGTTTTAGAAGGTCTGGCTAATGACGGCATCAAAAAACTCTGGGATAAACTACCCAGACCACAAGAAGAAGGTAGGTACATTGTTGACTCTTTAAGCTTCAATGTTCACATAAAAATTGTCCAGATGTAGATTTAGATAAGAGAATTTGACGAAGGATCAGAAGAGCGTTTTCCCTCAGTTGATCATTTCATAAATTCTCATAACCTTTTCTCTTGATGATGTATGGATAGTGTTAGGAGAAATTTGATGTTGATCATCTTTTTGCTTCGCCATTTAGATATCACCAAGTTCAATGTCCTTTATAATTCTGCTCTGCGGTTTCACGAGCGGTTGTACGCAGCGCTCGACGTGGACTTGTGCCGAGTTAGACTGCACGAGCCACTCGAGGTCATAGTTCAAAATCCGCTGCTGTACGTCAGGGATCTGGTACCGAAACCCTGCTTCGAAGCATTGGCCAAACTCGACCAGGTGAGGTCTGGAAAAAAAAAAACTGGACTATTGAGCTCCTGGAGTGACAGACTTAATATTGGTATTCTTTACACTAAAGCCTAAATAAACTAAGAAATATTTCAAGACACTGAGTAAATTTTAAATTCTTCAAGTAAAAGAAAACTTTACACACAACTTATCTTTTTTACTTCAGGTTTCCTTAAGCCTATTTTCCCACGCAACATAATTAAGATTGATTGACATGCTTCGCCTTCTCAAAGTTTAGAAACCGCAAGCTAGTTCGCTAAGTCGGTTTTAAGGATGGTTTTCAAGTCACTTGAAACTTTCTTGAATCGTTTCAACTTTCCGACTTTAATGAGATGTAGTGTAAAGAAAACCATTGTTGCGAACTACTTATTTAATTCTTCATGCACTATTATATAGTAACTAACATTATAAAATAACCGCCAATGAAATAATAATAATAATATTATTATTATTATTATTATTACTATTATTATTTGGTGAGCTTTCGCGCGAAAACATGATTATCTTCACACGTGAAAAGATCACCGTTGCTATGGCTACATAACAAATCGGGCCTTTTACAACAAAAGAACTATTGAGTTGAAAAGGTTTGGTATTTCATTAGTGTTTATATCATACATAGCGCGCGAACGAGGGAAAAATTTTTTAACACGAGAAGAGAAATTTCGTATCTCCGCGCGGCCATGTAATAACCTCAGTAACTGGATTGCTTTGATAATGTTTCATTCTTCTTTCTTGGCAATTGGGCATTGGGCAATATCTGGTTGATCTTATTGCAGTCGCTGCCCAGTCGAGATATAATCTGAGGTCTAGGAATGCAACTTTGTTGGTACCAGCCAACGTACGGTTCCTACCCACACTTGGTGACCGAGCCTTTCAGTCGGCTGCTCCCAAACTATGGAACAGTATTCCGGCTGAGATCAGAAACATTCAGAGCCTCACATCATTTAAGCGAGCTCTCAAAACGTACATTTTTAAGATAACTTTTTAATTGACTTATTCATTTATTTTTATTTTTTTAGTCTTTATCTGTTTTTTATTTATTTATTAGTGTTATTATTATTATTATCTTTTTAACCTAGAATTTAATCGACTTACATTTTTATGATAGCTTTTAATTCGACTTATTTTTATCTTATCGTCTGTTATGTGTATATGAAAATATTTCTATTGTATATGCACAATATAAGTTTTATGTTTATTATTGTTATTTATTATTGGGCTTGTAGGCAGACGGAACTCATTGCAATGATTTGCTTGAGTGACCGCCAAACAATAGTTTTCCTGTCTGCAATTGCAAGACACACGAATTGCTACGAATTGCCGACGTCCACACGAATCCGGAAATCGTATACTTTTTTTACGCCAATCTGCTTTCCGTTCACACGAAACCAGTGAATCCGGTCACCGAAACCGCATCGTTTTGAAACCGCTCTCCAGCCTGAGCCGTTTTAGTTCCCGTCCATATAGTCTTCTTCGCAGCCGTTATTAGGGTCGTCACGCAACGTTCTCAGGAGCGTTGTGTGACGACCCGAAAAGAGACTACCGTCCACACGAATCCGCATAAAAGATATGCAGTTTCAAATATGTCCGAATTCGTGTGGACATGGCCTCAGTTTGTGGTGATGGGATCCCCTACATTACACTGTTTAAAATCACTAAGTACGTCATTTACTTCACTCTCTAAACACCTCTTAATACGGACAGTTTCCTCAATTCCTAACCAATCCTTAACACCGTTCGACCTCATTCCGAAGGTTCTCTCTCTTGAGATGACGCTGGGAACATGTTTATAGTCAATGTTGTTGCTTAACAGTCATCACTGTATATTTGTTGCAGATGTTAAGAGTCACGAAACTCCGAGAGGTGACTCGTAACGACTTATTTCCTTCAGCTGACATGATTGTGTCTATGAGCCGAGAGTTTGGAGTGCCGCTGACTGCAGAGGATTTTGGGGGTAGGTGACTTGTAGATCTCTAGCAGTAGTTTTTCATATCTACTGGCGTTTACAGACTGGAAGTCGATGAGGAGCAAACAGGGCTGCTGCACTTCTCGCGGCTTTTCAGTCACCTTGCAAAAGTAAAAGAAAGGAAGTGAAAAAGTCTGCACGCTTAAGCTGGGCTTTCTTGGAAGTCATTTTCTTTTCTCACAGTTTATCTGAAGTCGCGATTTCATTTATTATCATGGTTAAAGACACATGTAGGCGTATCTCTATATATAGAATTGTGGTAATACCTTCATAACATCATGTGTTTTTCTTCTAAGGAGCATGTGTGTTTATAAAACCTCCACTTGGAAGAATTATGTAATCATTCTTAGAAGTTGGCTACCAATGGTGACTTCCAGCGCATAAAACACTTACATTTCGCTCTCGTTCCTAGTTCTCGTTATATTGTTGGAAACGGAGACCGCAAAGTGTAATGGGAAGGATAAAAATAAGAAGCCTCCAACAACCTCCTCAAAAGCAATCTTTCCTTTCAACGCTTAGCCTGCGAACTGCAGACGTATTTATGGTCGTCGCCTCTCTCTCTCCGACGACCGGAAATACGTCTTGCAGTTCGCAGGCTATTCAACGCCAGGCGCCACGGCCAGTGGCCGACGCATGGCATATAACAACAAAGATGAAGGCCCGGGAACGCGTGTGTTAACTGCTCTTGCTCTAATTTTTGTTGCTATACGACCTTGTTACTCACTTTATTATTTTGCGTCCTGCTTTCCAGATTTCATCTCTCTCTGCTTTTCTCCATCCTTCTTGGGCTGCGAAGAGGTCTTTTATCTTCAGAGTGAAAGAGTTGCCCGGTCATCACCTAAAGTCTCTGATTTCTATATAATTAGAACTACACTCAAAGAACCTGGTCTGAAGTGGCTCATTCTGTACTTTTCCTGTACACTTTTGCAAGTAATCGTCCATATAGTTCTTCCTTTTCCCTGCGCTGCATGATGCTGGTGTGTGGTGGTGGTGTCTTCTCCTTCTTAATCTTCCTGAAATATGTTTCAGGACATTTCCAACGGTTTGCGCACCTTGCTAAAGTATATTTGTCGTTGCCGTATCCTTTTTCCACTTCGCTGCTTCCACCGACAAATTATTTCACTAACTTGCATTTCACTTACTTGAGTTTTCAGTATTTTGCTGTGAGCTCTCGTTATGTTGCTGTGATTTCTTGGTTGGTTTTGCTGTGAGCTGTCGTTGTGTTGCCGTATTAAAGTTCATAGTGTTTTGCTTTGGGTTGTTTTTGTGTTTTCGTAATTTTTCGGTTTTTTTTTTTTTTGTGATTACTCGTTGCGTTTCCGTGAGTTCTCAGTATTAATTGCCGTGAGCTCTCATTGTGTTGCTGTGATTTCTTGGTTGGTTTTACTTTCACCTTTCATAGTGTTTCGCGTTGAGTTGACTTTGTGTTTTCTTGAGTTTTCGGTGTTTTTCCTGATAACTCGTTGCGTTTCCGTGATTTTTTGGTATATGGCCGTGAGCGCTCGTTCTATTTCGTTCTGTTTCTATTTTCCGTGAATGTGGTTGTGTTATTGTGTTATTTGAATGTGCTTCTTTTAGCCACCGTACCATACCAATTATTTCAAAACTGTTTAAACAGTATAATAGAGAAATGACAAATATCGCTCTTTTTGCCGTCTAGAACTAGAGTCCAGCAATGGATCCGAAATAGAAGGGGCTGGTACAGGCAACAGCCTGGAAGACCCTGGACCCAAGACAACTCGGCCGTGGACACCTCTGTCCCTTTACAACACTGATTATGTTGCACTTCTTAAGGAAAGAGAGGGTCAACTGGTTAAACATGACTTCGTCAAAGAGAATATTGTAAGTAAAACAAATATTTAATATTGATGATAAAAAGTATTCCCATTGGTTCTTTTGTTGATTTGCCAGGCGTAGTTGACGAGCGGGGGCTGGAGAGAGAAGGCGGATGGTGTTTTTGCTCCTTTCCCAGATCCCGCGCGTCTTATTTTCGCTAAGCTTGTTTTCGCGACGTCACTACTAGAGAGCTTAAGATTCAAGGACGAGGACGACTCGGGAAAGCTTCATTGGAATTTTTTTTCTTTTTTTTTGCCACGAAAGTTAGTTCTCCCGATCGCTTAATGATAAAATTCTTAACATATGATAACTTCTTTTCGCCACTACGACATTTTCGGGAAAACGCGTAGTATATTTCACAATTTTTCAAGACAAATTGCACTCAGAATGACGGCGGCTGTCGCATTTTCCCGCCAAAATGACGTTGGTTCGTACCCCTGCACTACTTAGTATCGACAAAATCTCGTACTCGTTGTTGCCCTCGCCTTAGAATCTAAAGCTCTCTACTATCCGAGAGCCTGGTACTTGGACTTCCGTTTGATACCGTTGAGTCTGTTATTGCGGGTTGTTATGATCTGTCTTGTCAAATTCTTTTCACTTTAGATGAGGACTCGTACAACAGAACCTAAAAGAAGACCACACACTATTGCTGTAGACATGACTGATCTTCATCAGTATACTGCGCATAACTACAGCATACAGACCCTGAACTCTACTGAACTGGCCAAAGAAAAGCTAAGAGAAGTCCTAGTCAGGGTATGTAATTAATTGACACCCGTTGTACGCTACCCTTCCATCACTATATGTTGCTTGGTTACCCATTCTTGGCGCCGTTTTTTCTCCTGTCTTCCGATCATTACCATCTGTTGCTTGATTACCTGTTTCGTCATCCACATGTCTGTACTTAAATAGATCTTAGGCAACGACCAATCTCAGCGCGCGTAATATTCACCACAATGTATAAAAAACTTATTCTCGGACTCGAAAAAACCAGTTTGTGGAAAGAGAACAAGTTTGACTAGCTCAGAAGTTCGGGCTATGGCTACTTTGGCTGGCAAGGTGTAAACTTGGCATCGTCGCTTGAATAAACTAATTTTATTTATTCCTTCGTAGGAGAAAGATAGACGATTTACCTACTGTCCTTTATACAACTCTGCTACGGTTCTCCCTATTCATCCAGAGACTGTAAAGAAACGAGAATTTACAGACTCCAAAGCACTCTGGAGAACTAATAAAGGATTTATATTCCCTGGAAAGAAGACCTCGCCGGTCTCAAACGTGCACCCTAAGAAACCTGACTCAGCTCGGGTGGACGAACTTAATAAGGTACGAGAATTGCCCGCTACCTGGACCACAATTTATCCAACAGGCCTAATCGTAGTAATAGTGAGTTTAGGCAACAGGACGGCAGAAAGAGGTGGACTGCAAAACCTTTGTGTGTGACAAACTTGACATGGTCATTACTTGCGCGTTTGTTGTGATCTTTACTTCTCATTAATGCTTTCTGGTCTTTTACAATAAGATCTGTTTAAAAGAGGGTGCGGCGTAAGTTCACTAATATATCTCAAGAGTTTCAATAAACTCGAAGATTTTGGGAGTCCAGAAATTAACATGCTGGCACTTTCTCCCCTTTGCAAAAGGAAAGCTATATCAAAACTAGAGCAACCTTTTGATGAATGCATTATCAGGTTAAGAAGCCCGCATTTTTGGCGAGCGGTTGAGCGCTTATTTCAAACCTTGATGTACCTTTTCATTTATGGCCTGGCGGTGGGATGAAAGGGAGAGGACCTCAATGATATCATTACAAGTTAAAATTTAAATTTAAATATCAACAACCGTTTAACGGATGATTGGATTAACATGTCTTTTCCTCTCTTTTCTTCTCAGCCATGGAAAGAAAATATTTTGCACGCCAACATTTTGAAGCCTACAGTAGATAGGTAAGTACACGAGTCATGTAGTTAAAGCTTGTTTGATTGCTAGGAGTGCAATCTTTTTTCTTCTGGTTTGCTGTGAGAAATTTTGACTCGATGTTGTCCGCCCAGATTTTTGGAAACTTCAGCCCCTGTCACCGACATACCAACAGCCTTCTTTGGGACTTCACTTTCCGGAACCATCGTGTGGCACGATTCCTGGTTGCAAATATAAAGCGTTTTCACTCATGCCCCCCTTCAACCCTCCCCCCCCCCCCCCCCAAAAAAAAACAAAACAAAACAAAAACGTAACTCCTACAAATCTGCTTACAACACTACGACCTTGACATCATGAGAAAATACCCCATGTGGTGATCGTATATATTTCTTACTTCGAGCTTGCACATGGTTTGCATGTAGCTTGCAGTCGTTTTTGTATTTTTCTTGCATGTGGCATGCACATTTCTTGCGGCGGGACGTAATGGAGATGTCAAAGGTTATCAAGCGTCTTTGAAGGCAAAACTCTTCGACTTTATTTTCTTCACTCTACAGGGAAAACTTTCCATGGGAGTATCGTGACAGTGATCTGAATTTACTCTCTGTTCCACCTCCCTTCTTCGACAAGAATCCAGTCCTCTCTGTTCACGCGGCCGGCGATACAAAAGAGCAGGAACAGAATGACGCAGCATTAGCATCTACGCGTCAGTGGCGGGAAAAAATTGTGGTAGACGACATTGTCTTTCGCACGCATCGTTGTTTACCAGAAACTGAACTCGAGGACCGCGGTCCTAGGGCCTCTAACCAGCTTTCAAAGCTGGAAGGACTTCTTAAAAACTCTCCGAAAAAGTTATCGCTTTCGCGAGCAGGACTTACGCTGGAGGAAATTCCCTCACTTGGAGTCGTTGCAAACCCCAACGTTGATACACCAGCAAGAAAAACTGGGAGGTTAGAGCCGATAAGGAGGAAATGCACTGAAGAAGAGAAGCGAGGATTTTACCCGGGACCTTTTGAAAAGGAGGGCTGGTTACTGGGGAGGAATAAGGTGCCCATAGCGGATCAGGAACATGAGAAGTTTAAGACCTTAAAGGGCCAGGATTTTAGGTACGTTGGTCGAAGCTGTTAAAAACTAGTGACTATTATCCAAAAAAGGGCGGGGAGGATACTAAACCAAGCCCTGGTTGTTCAAGGGATGGATAGCAAAATCGAACGGATAAATGGTTATGCTGTATTTAAGTACTGTCAACTCACGCCTTGCGGGCGTCCCGATAACACGGACAGCAGCTAAATCCCAGGCAAAAATATATCAGAGATAGTTGACTGAAATAAACTCCCGCTATTACGGACTCTCGCTCACTGAGGATGCTAACTCAAGGTCCCTACAATGTCTGCTATAAATGGAGTTGACTGTCAGTTAGTTCACCCAATTGCGCTATCCGTTGGATAGCGCTATCCTCTTTTCAACATTGAACTGGGGCCAGGGAAATAAGCAAAATGTGATATCAACATGAAGTTAGAAATTTTTCCTATAAATACAGTGACTTTCATCGTAGTTAACAGAACGCAGTATACGGTTCTCGTCTCTAAAACTTCCGCTTATGTAGAAGAATCTTTGATATTCTACTCGAGCTAGTCGATATAAGACAAGAGGTTGGAAGTGAATTAATACACCGTCCAGATGCAAACCTTTTGGATTCATTTACGACATACGCGTATATCCGTCGCATTTTCCCGTTAAAAAAGGGACGCGATAATGACGGGATGGGACGGGATAGGTGGTATAGGGGAGGGGACTGGAAGCCGCGTGTAAAAGCGTGAACGTGGCCTGGTGCAAGCAAAATCTTACGTTCAGTCGAGCCTCTCAACAACTACACTTGTATCCCCAGGGTTAAGTGTAAGTATATATACGTGGTTTAGCCTGCGAGCAAGCTCTCCGGGGCGCTCTGGCGGCAGGGCGGGAAAAGGAAGGGGAGCTCTGGAATTTGAATATCTGCATCGAAAAAGTCGATGCGAAATGCTGATTGGCAGGGACGACATTAGTAATGACGTCATTACCCTTGGCACGTGTTTCTCAATGTTTGTTTACATTGGCGCTCTTTTCTGCTTCGCGCTGAATGGCGGAAATCTGACAGCTCAGTCGACGGGGAACCACAGGGGAATTGGAGGTGGATTTCAAATTCCAGAGACGTAGTTGCCAGCTGTCCTTCCTTTACCCGCCCCGCCGCCAGAGCTCCCCGGAGAGCTTGCTTGCAGGCTATACGTGGTTGTAATGGGAAAGAATGGATAAACTGTTATGAAGGCAGCATAGCCGAGTGGTTCGCGCGTCGAACTCCGGCGGTCCCGGGTTCGAGTCTCGCTCCAATCACTAGCTGGATTTATCACTTGGTCGTCCCAAATGCAAATCCTCAGTCAAGCTTATACACTCAACTCTCGCCTTGCGGAAATCCCTCTATAACGGATACCCAAATAATACGGACAGCAGCTAAATCCAAGCAAAAGTACATTAGAGATGTTTGACTGGAATAAACTCCCGCTATTACGAACTCACGCTAATGAGGACACTAACTCAAGGTGCCTACAGTGTCCTCTTAAGGGGAGTTGACTATATTTGATTGTTATTATTTGAGTGTTGTCCCTGTAAGCTATCTGGTAGGCAAAAGCACTTCCACAATAAACAAACCTTTTTCTGACTGTCCGCCAGGCCGGGACGAGAGAAGTGGCCGTTAGTAGCCTATGCCAGGCTCTCAGATAGTATAGTGGGGACGTATTAAAACGAGCAACGCGCAAACAAGACGCGCGCGACTTTGGAAAGGGGCCGGTGGTGTGTCTCCCCAGCCCCCGCGCGTTTTTCGCATTTCTTTTTACTGAACGACTTTTCTTGGAGCCTGGAACAGGCTAGGCCGTTAGTAAAAGTTTGACCGTATTCTTTCATGTCTTGTCACCGAACAAATGATACTTACCAAAGAACTCTAAGCTTCACATTATTCCTGAGAATAACTTTGGTTATCAATTGTTCTTTAACAGGTTGTACTACAAAGACAAAGACATTCTTTACCGTCGACCTATTGAACCGTTAACAGAGGAAGAGAGGAACAGTCATCTTTTTCCTGTAGTGGACATTTGCAGCTAACACTTGTTTACGTGTATATTAAATTTATCTTCCTTGTGCTTTCAATTGTCCTTGTAACCTGAGAGTTGAGCTGAAAATAATTGGCGGTATCACTTGTCTTCGAAATTGGCAAAAGTTTATGCTTCAAGGAATTTTCTACTAAAAATGTAAAAATGAAACAAGCAGCTTACAAATAGTTCTTCGCTTAAAGTATTGCTCAAAAGCTTTTATTGCGTGTTTCCCACCTCGCGATTTTCCCCGTAGAGTCGAAAGTTCAACCGCCCTTTACAGCATAATTAACAGTGCCTCAGGAAATGCAATCGTTACAGTAGTCACATTTTAGAAAAATACACAGAGTTTTCATGTTTTATAACTAATCAGGGTGATGCGATGTATTTCGCGGAATCTGAAGATGCTTCAACACTAAAGGCGCTCAAAGGACGTCAAAACGTTCAAACGTTTTGTCATAAATTTATTTAAAATGATCTTTGTATATGTACAAACGAAAGTTTTAAACAATTATTATCATGGTAATTTAATTATTCTTAATACCACGTGTACAGCTTTTTTTTTTTAATAATAATAATCTACCTTCTGATTTGAATAAGTATTATGGATGCAACAAATTTAAGTATAGTGCCTTGAATAAAAATAATCAGGGCGTACAGCAAGGCTGTCAGTAAAAATACCTTAAAACTAAAGATTTACTTGTCTTTTCTTTGTACAATTGAAGTGTTTTCAGTTGATCTTTGAAGGCGATTTTGATTGCCTGATATTGCATCAAATTGAAATCTGCATTTACGATGCCCCCGTATTAAATGGAAGGTTTCACGGTTCAGCGCATGCTCATTAATCTAAATGCCTTTTTTCTGCCGAGACATGTATCGTCTATGCAAGCAATATGATCATGTCATAATGTTGTTGTTTGCACACTCCCCTGGCAGTCACTTGATCAACTTATGTGCAAAAAACTGTAAATTCATTAACCATGGAATAAAACCTTCGGGTCAACAATAAATTCAAGGTTGGTATAATCCACTATTTTTCCTTCGATTTTAGTACTCTTCCATCCTACTTCAGGCCACTCTGAAGTACACCTCTATTTTGAAATACACTCTGAGATCACTGAGATACATGTGAGTGGGACTATTAACCGATAGGATTAATAATAAAATGGAATTTAATTAATGAGCATGCGCTGAACCGTGGACATGTCCCTTTAAAATAATAGAAGTGGCGAGTTAAACTGCCCCATTTCTTAAGTTAGGTTTCTGGGAAACTGCCCACCTACCCCTCCCCTAACTCATGATTAACACTTACTTCTCACTTAGGCAAAATGTTGGGTTAAGGGAGGGGTAGGTGGGTAGTTTCCCAGAAACCTAAATTGTTCCAACATTTCTCCTCACTTCTGCGGTTGTAAGGGAGGCACCCGCGGATGTTGGAATATTAAAAATGTTCAGGTTCCACTGCATTACGTCAGTTTTGTGAAAAGGATGAAAAATGATTATCGGATTTCTCAATTGCTTTGGTTTTACACTTCTACGCTATGTTACTGGCTGGAAAATCTCGCTCCAGTTTCATCCAATCAAAAGTTTCCTTTTGTTTCTCTGTAAATGTAAGTCAAACCTGTCCTTCGGCCTGAATTTACAGACCGCGTTAAAAATGTTCTTTGGGCGGTGATAAACAGCGTATTTTAATCAGATGACAGTGATTGATTTCTAAACTACAATCATGGACAAAAGTCCTTGGGACAGTACTGCAATATGCATATTTTCCCGTCATTTCTCGGTTCCCTCTTAAAACAGTGCATCATTTTCGAAATTTTCTTGCAGTTCTCCCTCCCCCCACCTTATACAAAGTTGAATCTCTCAAAAAAATCTGGATACACGCGTCCAACATTGTTTGTGGGGTGAGGGGAGGGGTTGGACCTGTTTGAATTGAAAAACACCCCAGAAACGCAAAAGTGTCCCAAGACTTTTGTCCATGATTGTAGATTCGCTTTTACAAACGTGTTTCCTGGTTCCTTTGACTTGATGCTATATTTTAGTTGTGTATGGTTTCGTAGAATTGAATGGGATCGATCGTACAAAAGGAAAATATGTATGGCCATTTTTTCATGATTATATAAATTCTACTTTGTTTATGATCTGATTATAAACAAAGTACGAAATGACCCTTTGCGTGAGGCTTCTTACATAGTAAAATCCTTTTTAGGACAAATTCCACCCGTACTAACATAAATTTGTCTTCCCCAATAATGATAATGCAGACTACTACCCAAGCGTCCTATCCTTATGTGAGTGCAAAAGCCGTTTTAATAACCCTGCAATTAAGGCAAACGCGTGGCTTAAGAATCTGGTAGGAAATGACATTGTAAACTCTTAGCTTATAGGCGAATCTTTGCTGACGTCATTGTTTAAATTTTTCCTGATTAGCATACGAACTAAACGCAAAAGTTGAAAGAGCTGATTAAGCTGAGCAATTTGTGCAATTTTCAGCTCTTTGCAGGCAATATTGAAGGAAATATCAGCCATCAAAAACTGCGGAATTAATGGGCGGCAAAAAAGTTTAATGAGCCATACATTCTCTGTAAAATTTCGAGTTTTTAGAAGAGAATTTCTCCGAAACCATTTGGTGTATTGGGCTCAAATTTTCAGAGATACCTGAAACTGTTATGCCCTTTCAATATTCAGAGTTTTTATTTTATTAGCGTCATCAGATAGTGATAACCAATGTTAATGAGGCAAAACGTGTAAACAAAAATTCGCCTATACCATTGCAAACACAATACCAAATGACCAGATACTGTTGTATGGATTGTAAATACATTTGACATGAAGAAAAAACTTTAGTGAATCTATACTATAAAATCATAAAATACTTGAGATCAATTTTATCTGGTCAAAAAGAATGCTGAAAAAAATTACTTTTTAAAAAAAGTCTTTGTGCCATTGTAGCTTTGCTAGAATTTATATATTGATCCCTTTACAAGCAGACCATCTCAACGTTATTCTTAAAAAAAAACTACAGCTTTTGTCTAAAAATAAGTTCATTGTTTGTTGATAGAAGTAAAGGATGAAATCTTACCAACACAGATTTCAAGTTCCACCATGAAAGTCGATCAAATAAACATTGGTAACGTCAGCAAATTTTCCTTTTCGCCCGGACGACTGCTGTTCGTAACCTCCATGGAAAAACTTGGGAACTTTTCTACCAATGAATCCTTCTTATGAAGTAAGACATATATTTCTTACCCCATTAACAAGAAGTATTTCATTACTATCTGTGATAGCGTACTCTCCCATTGCCCAGTTCGTCATCTACCTCGTATTCAGCGCCCTGTTGTTTAACACAACAACACAATTTACTGAAAAACGACTTCTTCTCGCCACGTTCTCGGGTCTTAACGGGGTAGTCCGAATCGGGGTTATACCGTCGGCTCACATCCCTACGTTGTCCCTTTTTAGATCGCGCAGTGCGTCTTCGCTTTGCTTCTCTAATAATCTCATTCTTCTTCCTTAGAAGAGTTCCTGTGGTATGCAACAGATCCACTCCTTCGGGCCTATTTTCTGTTTGTAGGGCGGAGGGGCTTTCTGCTGAGTCTTTCAAATCGATATCACTGTACGGTCTCTGATTATCGGCGCCATAATCACCAACATCCACCGCCCTCTCCATGTAAAACGGAAAATCGGTCATGGTTTCTGCGTCAGATGTGAACGGTCTCTCACTCGCCTTTTCTCTCGGTTTAGACAGGGTGAGGAATTTGATTTCGTTTTCTTGTTCACGTACAGTTTCCTCAACACGACGCGCCTTGTTCATTAACGCTTTTTCACGGAGCTGTGAGCTCTCCAGGCAAGCCTCGAAATCTTTCTCTCTTTCCAAGGCGTCGCTGAGTTCATCTAGAGCCTCTGTGAGGTCACTTTCCAAAACGATTATCTTCTGCTTGAAGTCCTCTGTCACTCTCTGTATCAAGTAAATTGAGACAATTGTTACAACTGGCACGCAGTAAAGAGCAAGTTCAGGATGAGCACATGTGCAAAATCTTTTGGCGACAAAAAAAAAGGAAAAGAATAGTCGGTCCTAGATTGCAGACTTTATTCGACTACCATTACATTTCTGAGGTAATTCGTCACCCATGATATTAATAGGTAATCAAATGGTATAAAGGTTCGGGAAATTATTAGGATTTGGACAAAACGCAAGTGAAATTATTCCCTAATTTCACTCGTCACCATTTGATTACACATACCAATCCCTTCATACGACAAATCTACGACGCATTCCAGCTGCCATATTTGGGCATTTATGTCAGAATAAAATAACAACTTATCGGTTAATACTGCATGGGAGGATTTTATCACAATTCAATAACTACGATCTAAAGTCGAACACTGGCCAATAACTGGCTCCGCTATGTCACATTTAATTATAACCTCTTCATATAAGTATCCAGCCATTTGCTTGTTCATGTTCGTTTGTTTCTTTTATTATTATTATTATTATTATTATTATTATTGTCTTTTCTATCACAGTCTTTGCTGGTGTTCTCTTTGTACATCAGCCGGGGGCCATGCACCTGTAGCATCAGTCACTCAAGTCAATCATTCTGTTTATACACTAAGCACCTTTCTGAGGATTCGCGCAGATCCTAGCCTGCGAACAGCAGACGCATTTCCGGTCGTCGTTTCTCTATTCTGAGAAGTTCTCAACTTGAATCTGACGTCTGCCGTCAACGTGTCTCTAATATGAAGGAGGTTAAGCATCACGTTTACGTCAAACGGGAAACGCAAATTTGTTGTTTAATGTCGATTATTTCTACTCATGAATTAGTAGTTTCATGCAATTTTTTATCCATAAGAATTGTTTTGAGCGGATTTTATCTGCTCATTTTATATTTTGAGAAATTATCAGTTAACCTGAATCTGACGTTAGGCTGCGTGCAAACGGACGTAACATTGTTGGCTAACAAATCCCAACATTGTTGGATGTTACATGTTACGTCTGTTTGCACACCCTGTTGCATCTTGTTGGATGTTGTTGCTTGTTGTTGGGCAAAGTTTGAAATCGGTCATACTTTTAGCCCCATGCAAACGGACGCATCATTGTTGGCTAACAACTCCTAACATTGTTGGGGGTTGTTGCGTCCGTTTGCACGTAGCCTTAGTCGTATACGTGAAGCTTAAATTCTCTAGTTTTTGCCAATACAAGTTATCGTGGTCGAGTTTGTTTATTCCAACAAAACGAGGTGACGGTTTAATAGTAATGCAAAATGTACCCTTCGAGTTCGTTTACTGTGAGGTCAACGAACACTTCCACCCATAATTTGCCATTATCGTTTTTAAAAGTATCGTCTTTAAAAGTGATGAAAAGATGAAAAGTTGCCTATTTTCTGTTGTCTAGAATAAACAAGTCGAACGCGATTTCCTGAAAATGCAGATTTTATCGATTGTTTGCCCGCTGTGAAACCACGTGACATTGCTTTTATCCCCACAGTCCTTAAAGGCAAACAAAGATGGCGGGTATCGTGAATAAGGTCTATTATTTTCGGAAACACTTGAAGGGATAGGCTTTGGACACCTTATGATTTTTACACTTACATGAAATTTTTAAGTTTCTT
Organism: Porites divaricata; assembly: GCA_038088405.1. Lineage (NCBI taxonomy): Eukaryota > Metazoa > Cnidaria > Anthozoa > Scleractinia > Poritidae > Porites > Porites divaricata. The sequence goes on along the minus strand of JBBMOI010000015.1, from coordinate 9,276,172 downwards.
GACTCAGAGACTTAGTTTCTGCTCAACAAATGTTGTCAAAGTGCAAGTCTCTTCAATTTTAAAGAAAAAAGAAAGTTAAGAAATATGAGCAAGATTCGATCCCGGAGCGTCGGATCTGCCTGTCCTGCCCTAACCACTCGACCACCGAGGGTTCCCTGCAGGATTCACGTTTGATTTAAGTACTGTATCGAAAACCCTAACCCTAAATAGAAGCTAACCATTAAGCCTAATCAGTATAAGGCAGTGCTTAACCCTAATCAGAAAAGGTAGTGCTTAACCAGTTAATCCAAAACGATAAGGAATACTACGTTGTGTAAAAATCATAAGGTGTCCAAGGGCCCTCTGGTCTATCCCTGCAAGTGATTTCCATTATTTTCTCGTTGGAGCTCGGTGCAAATATCCCATGATGCTTTTCAACGCGACATGGGCCCCAGTTTTATCTGCCACCTCGAAATGGCTACCAAACTAGCACTTCGCAGTAACTCACCTCTCTCTCCTTTTGTTCCATGTAAAGTCTCAGCTTTAAATCGAAGTTTTCTTTCTTCAGCTCTTGAATCAACTAAAAATAAAAGATTGAAAAATTGAAAAAAAGTATCAATTTGCAAATCGAAGTCGAAGATTCACGCCTTTTGGTTGAATATGAGCGCAGTCTCAAACTTACCTTTTCGCTATTATTATTATTACTACTATTGTTATTATCATTAATTGACAACACAGTTATCACAAGTCAGCTGCACTGAATAGGCCACTTGCACTAAGAGGTCACGTGACCAATGTTTCCTTTAAACAATGAGTTGGAATCTTGCTGATGCCAAAAATTGTTAGAGCACACAAAAATTATCTTACACCCGAAATTTGAGAGGAAACGCATTTAAGGGAGATATTTTATGGCACTTTGACTTTTCAGCAAAGTAGTATGTTTTGTATTGGCTGCCATGTTGGAGGGCATGCTCTTGCCCTCCAACGTGGCGGCCAAATTAATTCTTGCTTATATCTTGTTCAACGTTTCACAGTTACGCTCAGATGCGCTGTGAACGTTATCACATCATCTTTTCAACATTTTCCTTGAAGTTTAAGTGCAAAATTTGTGTTCAGAGAGAGGTAATTCATAATTTCAAAAATCACATTTTGGTCACGTGACCATTTACGAACTTATTCATTTTAAGAAAATGGTGCGGGTTTGAAAAACCAAATCACCATTATTTTGTTTAAGATATGACCCACTAATCGTTTTTTGAAGGAAAAATCATATAACTTTCATTTTCATAAAAATGATGTCACATGCCTCTTATTGCAAATGGCCTATTTGCAATGCCTTGAAATTTTACAGTGTTGACAAAAACACTGGATTAAATACACAGTATTGAGGCCTTTCCATTATTGGTCCATGCAAAGGGACACCGTGACTGATAGATAGACTGATAGACGGATAGTTATTGACTGTTACGTAATATTTGAGTCCTGCGCTCTTGTCTATGTATATCGCACATGTGGTTACTTTTGGTCACGTTTGGTTCTGTGTTACTAGACTGATCGTCTAGTTATCAATTGAATATAAGGCGCCTTCTCTTGACTATTGTCGGCGTTGATCTTGATGTGTGTTACTGTGGAAATGATTTGTTCTCGGTTGTATAACAAGAACATTTTCGTATTCAGAGCAAAGATAGTTTTAACCTAAATATTTTAATATATCCCAACATCTGCCGAATGTTGGATTCAACTGTGCGTCTCTTGATGATCGCAGACTGCGTGTCCCGTGACTTCAACTCGTTTCACTGCAGAGGAATTAAGGAAAATAGGTGCTTACAAACTAAGGGAAAACTGAACACGTTTGTAAATTTGAGTTCAGTGTTCCTGTCCATCATACTAGATATCGTAGATTTTGTATGGAATTTATTCACGTGTGATTTGGGGACAAGGATGACTTCTGCTGAGGAGTGTCACCATTATAATGACAGAGAAACCTTAGCATTAAAGGTTATCCAAGTTTATCAAGTTTATCGTTAACATTATAAAAGGATGAAATTTGCATACTGCTCCGTCGCTTGATAAGCAGTGCTAATCTACGCGGCTAGAGCAAATCTAGTCCTTTGTAACAAAGGTATTATATATATTGAAGGAATATTACATTAAATTTTGTCGGGGTAGATATAAATAAATAATAAATGAATAGTAAATACAGAATCTGTTTACAAGAAATTGCATGCAGGAATTAAATTTAAAATCTAGCACAATTAGAAGAGGCTAAAGAAAGTTCATCTACATTAATGCACAGTTATCACGTGCTACTTAGAAATGAATTGATCGAGCGTGTTTAGGCATATCCGAGAACAACGATACATAAGCTTGTTTACAAAAATAAAGTTCACAATAAATTTAGTCACTTATTTTAAATCTTTGAAGCGTGATAGGTACACCAACATCATCATAATAGCACAGGCCATCTTTTTAATGGCTAAAAATTAATTGCTGTTCTATTTTTACGGCTCGTTGTAGAAAAAGAGATTCAGGGGAAAAAAAGAGAAAAAACCTTTAGCTTTTGGTTAAAAAAAAAAACGAGACAAAACTTTTGGTCTCTATAAAAACTGCAACTTTGTTAGTTATATCTCGTTGATGCAAAAAAAAAAAAAAAAAAAAAAAGAGGTTTAATTTAAACTGGATTGAAGTTTGATCTATTTCGAACAGTTTTGAGCAAATTGATTTTTATGAGCATGAGCAAACTGAATGAACTTATTCATGAAAATCAATTACGGAATCTTAAATATGTTACAAACACATCGCCCTGGATTTCAATAAGAACGACATTGTGAAAAGTATACCATGCATGAAAACTCGCTTAAAAGATGAACCTTTGTTATTATTTTGTCTCGAACAACGTTATGTTATAACACAAAGGGCTTTTATACTACATATCGTTCAGTATTTATTCTGATAACCACATAGAATCGACTTTGTAGTTTTGTAATGAGTTTCACAACTTGCGAAGTAGGTCCCATTCTCCAAAAGTCGAGTCTTGAGTTAGCAGCCATAAAACTTGTCTAGATTTTAAAGTTGTTAAATACATTATTAATTACCGTTTCGTGATCCTTGATGGTGTGGCTCGTAGTTGAAGCTATAAGAAGAAATGTAATAACATATTCCATCATCAATATTATTAAGTACGCTCAATTAACGTTTCTTACAAAGAATAATTACAACAATATGATCTGAGAAGACCCAGAACTGAAGGACTAGATGGCTTGACTTGGAAAATATTGATTTTTTCAATTCAAGCTCTTTCGTTGTTTGACTTTCTTTCAGCGCTCTTTTAACGTTTAAGGCCTTCGTTTGTACGAAATGTTTGAAGCAAAATACAGCTACATGCTCTCTTCAAGGCCTTTTAATTTTACCTCTTGCATAACAATGAGGTCACTTTGCCTTGCTATGTTGATCAAAGAAATCTGCCCATTTTTTAACCAGAAAATTCTGGAAATAATCAAAGAAATCATTGGACTTCCAGTTTCAAAAATATACCTAGAAATTTGAAGACATCATGAACTGCGATTGAATATTTATAACATATTATATTTCCTCATACGTACTGAGTTATATTATAAACAATGATCAAAATTCAAACATTGCTTATGAGATACTTACGGCTCAAAGCCTCCAGTTGCTCCACGCTCTTATAGCTTAGCATTTTGGCTTCGCGGTCCTCTGTCACAAGACCAAAAAAATACATAATTAAAAGTTTCATACTCACATTACTTTTAAAAATGATTTTTTGGGGAAAGTCAAAATCAGTAGAAGTCCTCTAGGATAATATCGTGGCATAAATGCAAATTATTGAATCATGCTTAAAAAAGCTTGTTGAAACTCATATTGATCTTGCAATTTCCCGCAATAAGTTGCCGCTAAAATCTTGTCCGCATCTATGTTTTGGACTTGACGATTTCGAAAGCGATTTAGTGTAGTAATAAGCCAGTAACAAATGAAATAGTTCTACTCACAATAAATCTGCGATTTAAGAGACCAAGACAACTTGCTCACATCACTAAACACACAGTTTGAATCGCGATGATATTTCAGAACTGGCCGAACTATATCATATCTCGTGAAAAGTCGTCGACCCTGCGCCGATTACTCTCTCAACGAATGTCCCGTTCGTCTCAGATTTCGAAACAAATCAGCTGGAAGATCTCAAAGCTCACTAATAGCATCGTGGAATTCCTGAATATTTTCGAAATGAAGCATTACCCTTAAGGAATAATTAAATATCATAATTATTCCGCTCCCTTGCTTGGCCAATCGCGTGCTGGTCAGTTCACGATGTAAATTATAAAGATGACGGAAAATAAAATAGCATTCTGTCATTTCGGGGTTGTTTAAATCTAGCTCATTCTCCGACCCAGCTAGAGCAACCAAAACAATCGAGCACGTCTTATGATTTAGGATCAAAAAAAATAGCTGGGGTTCAATTGTGGACTAATACAGCGCCATCATTAGAATCTATTTTGAGAATATGTGTAGAAATTGAAAACTATAAATTGCCAGTTTTCGAAGGAACAAGGTAGCAAAATAATGTTCCCTTTTCATGGAATTATAAGCAAAGGGTTTTTCGACGGAGCACATGCCAAATTTTATCGTTTTGAATGAAAGCGGAAATATAACATTTTGCTTCGTATTCTAGGATGAAGAAATAACAGATACAGACGTAAAACTGCCAAATTTTCGATCAAAGTAAAACGGAGTGAACGTTCGTTTTCGAAAGTTACTGAAATACGACGTTATGTAAAATGGGAAACAAAGATTTCCTTTCGTAAAAGTAACTTAAGGATCTAACCAAACGAGCTACTCGATATAAAAATACATTCATACTCATTTCCTATCGCAAGCTGTTCTCAGCTAATTTTAAGAGATGATCAAATGTTTTAAAGTTTCGAAAAGGAATGAAATAACTCTCACCTTTAGAATCTCCCATAATTTACAATCGACAAAATCCTCGAGTATATATAAATCCCAATTTGGCTCGAAAAGATTCGTTCTTGCCAAGCCTAGCCCAACACTGCCTTTGACTATGACGTAATATTGATTCTGTTTTCTCCTCAGAACAAGTTTTGTGCACGCAAATGTGGGATTTTTAATTCTTAATCAATATCGAAACCTCGAGTTTTGATGTATTCGTTTCATATTTTCGAGGAAGTCGTTATGTCACACACAAGAAAAACATAGCGGAAATATTCCGCCTTAAAGTATTTACTGTGTATTAAATTATGGAAATAATTGTGGCGATAAGTTACAAAGTATCAATTTGGGCTTATTTCTTAGCCACCTTGGTTTGCGATGTGATTAGCAAGGAAATTATAAGTATTATTATTAAATACACAGCTCACATGCCGGAGTCCAAGCAATTTCAATGATCGTTCGAATTTAAAACGTGACACTATGCCAGACATCCAGGTGTATTTCAATGAAGCGTAACTCCACTTTTTTTTTTTTACATGCGATTGTGTTATGAAGTTTGTCAGAGAATTAGTTTTGAATATCGCTCTTGAAAACTTGGAAGAGTTACTATTAAAAGATGCTTAGTATAACTTTTATTAACAATTGTTACTTTTGCGAAATGACTATAATAGGCAGGAATAATTATTTAAAAAAAATCATTATATCTGCTTTTACAGCTTATAAAGAACTACTAATAAACTCAGCAGTTGCACCACCTTAGAAGAACACCTTAGAATAAATTCGAAACATTCTAAGTGATGAACTCCATACAAAGAGACTGAGTGCTTTGGGTTTGTTACTCAAAACTTTGGATTAAGTTAGATTAGAGAAGCTAAATAATTTTTCTACGACCTGAAAAGTGCCAAAACAGCAAATGTCATTATAAGAGTGATACAGTTTCACTAAAACTGCCTTCTTTGTCTGTAAATGGTCAAGGGATTGTTAAAGGAAAATAATTATAACAAAAACGTATAAAAAATATTATTAAAATTTAGTGAATAAAGATTGTTCCTTTTTTTAACGAATCAAGTAGAACGTTGTGGCTCTCTAGCTTTTACGGCTGCAAAACATGTGTCACTTGATCGTAAGAAACACACCGTTTTCTCTTCATCAGAATTAGATCGTGAGGAGGTCTTTTACCAATAATATTTACCTCCAAAATAAACCTGCCCGTTACCAAGCGTCTAAATTTGCATATAAGTTTGTTTCCGATTGATGTCACGTTGATTTGTTCAAAAGAAGATCGACTAAATGGCTAGAAAAGACCAAGAACTTTGAATTTAGGCAAAATATTCATTTTACTGCATGCGAACTGCAATCTAAAGAATCTCCAACTGATTGTTAATTTAATATCACGTCCTTAAGTAGACGCAATTCAAATTTCAACAACACGAAAATGGATGCAGTCGCTGTAACAATTAAAACTAAAAATGATTTTCCGGACAGAGATTTAACTTTGACGTAAAATGAGATAAAATGTCGTGTTTCCACGGCTTCCGCGTTACAATTCCGCTGAAGCGAAACGAGATTCAAATAGCTACGTATTTACAGCACACTCTTGTAGTTTCGAACCGCCGTATTTTCGAAAAAAAACCCAGTTAAACAGTCGACGGCAGCTGAGAAGAACTTTGGAATTAGATTAAGAAAGAAGCAAGCGGTCAAAACAATCTCTCAGAGTATTGTATTATTGAGATGGTTGTGAAACTAACTCGGTACAGTAAGTATTCGATCAGCCGAGATCTAACGCGTTTCCTGAAAAAAGGAATTATATCAAATATCACTCGCAGACAATCATTGGCCGTATTTCCCAGGCAAATATTACACAATATACAATTTACCCTTTTCTCCTACCTGAAGAAAATGCCATGCGAAAAATATTCAGATCTGTCTGTCAAAATCTCAAGAATTTGATTTCATAATGGTCTGGTCCTCACAAGGCTATATCGCCCTTTATTCTAACAGTTAAATTGTAAAGTAACGCGCGGTTGGCCTGAAATATTGACGAAGGTTCATACGAATAAATAACCTGTTAATTTCAGCGTTTTTAGCCAATCAGCGCTCCATTTGGCAAAGATCCTTTTGTTAACCACACCAGCTGAGTCAATTCCTCGACGCCAAAGGATTGCTGGGAACTTTGAACGTCACATGGATTATCTCAATTTCTTAAGACTAAAAATAAGCGGAGTCATAATTACTTGGAAATTTTCTCTCTAGATATCCAACTGCGTGCACGTGGGGTTATTAACACAGGCTACATTCAAGTAAATATTCAATGCAAGAATTTCTTCTCTTTGCGAGAAAAAAATACTCCGGACAACAAAAGACACTCTCAATGAAAGTAAAATTAGTGTGCAACCTATTACAACATTGGAAAGCTTAACGCTTCGGTTCAACTTTCTGTGACAATCAAAATGAATTAAAGGATGGGAAATATTTATCTTGACTTAGCGTATCTTGGAAACAACGTTATTCGCTTAGCATATCCAACGGTTAGTATAAATTGCACGTTTACAACTGAAAGCGGATCATCGCTAAACACGCGCGACCCGTTACTCTCTACTTTCTGTTTAGTCGAGCATACCTTAAATGTAAGGAAATTACAAACACTGGCTAAGCGGTGAAAAAAGACTGAGTAAAAACGGGGTTGATTCCTAGGTGCATCGCACTCCCGTTGTCATACTCTTTTAAAAACTTATAAAACGTGAATCGCGCAATGCTCTATTCTATATCACACAAGAGAGATTTGCTGTGAAAATACTGGCTGCTCATGTCGTTTTATTGTAGGATTTACCATCGAGCTGGTTTAATTTATAGTAAAGTCCTTCTAGTTTAAGCTCGCGCAGTAATTAGTAGACTACTAGGAAGTTTAAATCTGTCCACCTCAGTAATATCATACCATTGCGATTTAAATAAGCGGTTCTCTACAATTTTGTTTCTTTTCTATTATTGAGGTATAATTTTTAAATACAAGCATTCGTTTAATACAAAGAATGCCTATGTGGAATTGTCCTTTTAGACTAGGAAATCTTCTAAGAAAACATCTTTAAAGACCTAAAGCTGAGAACGACATTATAATAATTATTTTCTTTCATTCAATTTGCTGTCTTATCCTTAGGAAAAGGATATAACGTTGCATGGTGATTTTCTATCGGCAGGTTTTCTTGCAGCAAAAGTCACTTGCTGCCTCAAAGTAAAGGTGATGAAACTTCTACATCCCGGAATACAAGAAATCAACTAGTATCTTTTCCTTGTTACGCGCAAGTAGACCACAAAGTCATCTCATTCTAGTGCTAGTTTTAATCACCTCTCAGTTAAACACAACATAGCCACGAAGTGTCTTAGTACGTCTCAGTAATACTTCAATATCAGCATGTTCGTCAAAGGTGATTAGATCGAGTATAAGGGAAAAAATCCCAACTATCAAGTTTACTATATTCATAGAAACCTACCCAATAGTCCTAGATTTTCCATCAATTCAAAGTGCAGTTATTTCAAGATGTACCTATGTTATCCTAAGACTGGTCAACAGAGATTTGAGTATGAAAAGAGAGGACCTGGAGACTACTATCACCGATGGGTTGTGGCAAGAATTGACACTCAACTAAAAATGGGTTGTCGTCTTCACTTTAAATTCATGAAGAAAGTCTTGGTGATACAGAAAGGAAGGAAGAAACCAGAATAAAACAGAGTGCGCAAGGCTTGAACTCCAACATCCTTTGATTACTTTACAATCCACATACACATCAACTACGCCATTAAGAGCAAACTGCCTACACTATTTTTTCTAGGGTATGTTATATGGCATCTGGGATGAAGCTAATCTTTTCACTGTCCCTGGCTGCTAAGAGCCATTCTGAACTCTTTTCCGTGCACGACTGGTACAAGTCTCTGCTTTTCAAACTTTTCCAATAATTTGCCGTTTTATACAAGGGAGGTTAAAGTCGTCAAGACGCATTTAATTAATGTCTGACATGTTTTAGAACGAGACGACGTCTGAACATAACGACGCACTTAACTGAACGTTTAAGTCGTCAGAAGTTAAATGTGTCTGTCTAAGTCGACTCAGATGACTTTAACGTCTCTAGTAAAAGAACGGCCAATCGGTGCCTTATAAATTAATGGCTCTCTAGGAAACCTGAGTCCAGCTGCAAACACTCGAAGCGTTTTCACAGTTTCTAATTTTCTTTTGTTTTCCGTTTTCTTTCCTTTTTTTTTTCCGAGTACACTTTTGTAGTAATTCGTAATGCCAGAGTGCCTGATAGATACTTAGTGCATTGTCTGTTTTCTTTCAGAAAATTAAATCTAGCACTTAATACATTTTTGGTGACTTTTTTCTTACTCTTATGACATAACACCTCCTCTGTTCTCCTCTTGGGGACACCATGATCATATATAAAAAGGGTTTTGAAATCTTCTTTTGGGTGCTGGATGGCACAAACATCACTCCTTCTATAAGCTCAAGAGAGAGCTCAAAAGCGGCTTTTTTTCTGCAGCTGCGATTAGTTTAGCTAGGGGATATCGCTTTGCTAACAGGGGACATGGGTCTTCTCATCCGATCCAGCTTCACCAAGCGAAAAAAAAAAAAATCAAATAAAAGAGAAATCAAATCCCTGCGAAATTTCTTGCCAAAGTAGCGAAGTTTCCATTGCGGAATTTATTTTTATGGCGGAACACCTTCGCCGGGCCCTTCCCTCAGTGGTGTGACGTGGTAGGAATAAAGCGCAAACAAGAGCCTGCCTCCTGGTGCAAACTCATGGTAGTTAGTAGAGTTTGTTTACATTGAGAACAAGTTAAAACAACAGCTTTTTTGCAAGTTACATGTGTCACAAATCACGCTATTTTCGTGCATTCTTTCAGTAAAATAATTGTTGAGAATAGCGTCAAAGCTTGAACTACTACTTCAGCCCCTTCTTTTGATTCTAATCAATAACCTAGTGCCTGGGTCGGGGGGGGGGGGTGTACTCCCTATAATGACCTATACGGGGAGGCTCCGCCCGAAAGGGCTACCTTTTTCGTGAAAAATGGTATACAAAAGGGTAAGGGGTTGGACCTCGGGGCGGCGCCTCCCCGAATAAAAATTTGTTGAGTACCCCCCGGGGCCTGGGGTTCAGCTCTCTTTACTCTTCAGGAGTTTTAGAGTTACTCTTGAGAGATCATTAGTTCCGCGATTTTATAGGAGGCACCACAGGTGACTCTGTGGGAGTTCGTTAGACTTTGAATTTATAAGAGAATATATGAAAATAAACAAAATACGTCCTAAATTCCATTCTTTTTTACTGTTTTTGTTTTGTTTTGTTGTGTTTGCCGTTTTATATTTTTCTACAAGTTTAATTGTATTGAACCAGGTCTACAACTGGGAGATCCGGCATCACTCATTGATTTGTTGCTGTGGTTTTGCTAGTCTCCCTCGCAGCAGCCGTTTTTTGGATGTCACGCAAAAACGGCTGCGAGGGAGACTATGGTTTTGCTGACATTTTAAATATTTGGTTTTGTTAGTTACTGTACGGGTCTCTTTGATTCTAGAGCCACTTGGAAGCCGTTCAATCGACGTTTAAGATTTTGAGTTGTACTAACAATAAGAAATAATCAGTACAACTCAAGAGGCATTATTTACATTAGCCTGTATCCAGACGTTGTTTTATTTTTCTTTTCGTAGTTTTTGAGCGCGGAGGGCGAGAAAGAAAAATAAAGAAAATGAATTCCCCGCGGTTTATATTGTATCACGCGCGCTTGACGGACTGTGAAGAGAAAATAGAGGGTCTGTGAACAGGCTATATTTGCATGCATGATATTTTCTATTTTTCCTCCACTTTAATTTCCTGTCCTCGATCATATCTCGCCGGGGATCACGCGCGGTCAGAGTGCAGAAAAAGAAAAAAAAAAAAAACATGCAAGAAGTCTCGTTGTTTAATTTCCCTTTTTTCACAAGAACTTTTATATATTGTCAACTGCAAAGACTCTTTTCAGGTAAAGACCTTTTCCTTCACTCTTCTTTTCTATCTTTGTAATTTTCAATGTGCGCAAGATCTTCATTTTTTTCAGACTCGCAGGAGTGCACACGTGTTACCTGCTGACTCGTCCCTTGACCATAAAATTATTTTTTTCATTTTAATTTAAAAACATTACATAAAGAATGAAGGTAGTGAGAATACATCAAATGATAACTGAAGGGAGACAAAGAAGCATCCTTACTATTTTGTCTGCCCAAGAAATTCTTTTCATACTAATTGCAGTCCCCGATTCCCGTCAGACTTCAATCAGACTAGAAACCAGCATCTCGGCTTACATAATCGCGCAAAATATCGCGCACCGACCGGTGACCATGATATACGGGAAGTCAAGGGAAGTGTGATAAATCATACAGCCAATTTCCCCACAGCACTGCGGAAACTACGTTTATGTGCCTTGACAGCATGGAGTAACTAAACCTCGTCGAGGTTCAGTAAAGGAAACTTAGTAAACTGTTTCCAGTAAAACATACAAAGCAAAATATATAGCGACATGCCCTCAATAAAAAGAGCCAAAATAATAATTTTTCGGTCTGAAGTCAATAGGATCAGCGCCGGTTTTGTCTGTAGATATTTATAACATACAGAAGCTAATTACAAGAAATAGACAATCGGAAAAAGGCTGAAAATAGATTAATCAAGACGACATTTACCTTCTAGCTTCCTCTCGAATTTAGCTCCTGGATGGACAATATGAACAATTGGGAGCAATCGCCATTTTGATCAATGTATGATCCAATTTCAGATGGGTCAGCACCTATATATCTTCGCGGAAATGACAACAGTCAACATGTGACAAGCCAATTATTAACTATTCAACCATACTTTATTTTCTTTGATAATAGGATTATCCCTTATTTGCAGAAAACTTACTCTGTGCCAGCTTTATATTTGTCTAAGTCAGTAGTTTTTCCGGCGGAATAAAATGTAAAAATAGTACCTTCTTTTCTTTGAAAAGGATAACCGAGTCATTTCCAGTTCTAAAACGGGGCTAGCTGACCAAGGAAGCCGCGGAGCCTGCGTACAGATAGAGAAGTAAATGAAGTGGCAAGAAAAAGCGGTGTGCTGGCGGAGCGAAAAAAGCGGCCTCCCTCCTAATCGATCACCCCTCGCAATTTTCGTCCGCTTCTCTTTTCACAGCACAGTTAAACTGGCTAATAGTAGGGAGAATCACTGCTCACAGGCTAAGTTAAAGGCGGCTGCTAGAGCAGGTATTTTTGTACCCTTGCCGAATTCGATACCTGAAATGGGGAATGGAATTTCGATTATAGGGCCCTCCTCTTCTAGGAGATGAATGCCCTGCCACAGGCCGATACACTCATGAACCTTCTTCTAGCATACAGGAAAAATGGTGCCTCGCTTTCGTTACACACGATCGGTTAAGCCTGGGCCTGAGTCCAGTATTACGAAGCAGCGAAATTTCCTTCCGGCCAGTCAGCACTCGTAAATGTGTGATTTCTGGTCTCAAAACAAAGGTTTCTTGGTCGAAACACAAACCATAAGCTGGTGAATTCCTTCCTTTATAAAACTTAGTCATCCTTACATCACGATGGCGTAGTGAAGAGCAATTTTAAGTCACTTAAAATGACGAGTAGTGGCAAGAAGGGCAAGGCGGCCGTGCTCGAGTTCGATACACAAACGAAAGGTACGTTGTTAGATAGGTCCTGTGACAAACGGCATTGCCATAGGCGGTGAATTTAATGAGTTTTTAGCATAAATACTATGTGGGGAATAAAGTGAAGTATTCGCCCCGAATCGCTTCCGGGGTGATATAAATCTGCGATCTTTGGTGACTTAAGAGGCGCATTGCCGTCCACGCTCTAGCTCGGTTAGAAGAAGGCGCGTGCAAGGTACAAGGTCGTGGCAAATATCGGGTTAGTTTGGTCCTTCTTATGAGGTTAAATCAAGCAAACAAGCCGCCTTCCTTTGCCGTAAGCAAAAAATTTAGCCATGAAGATTTAAGTTGTGGCTTCAATCTCCAATAATGATTTATAATGGATCATACGATAAAATTGAGACTGAATACAAATGTACATGTATATAATTTAACTGAAGCTTAAACTTATGAAATAAGCAAGCTCCTGGAAGTTTTATTTTGCATCAAAGTTCTGTGTTCAGCTTGAGAAAAATAATTTCATTTACGACCAGACCTGTGAGATTTTTGACAAATTGCGATTTAACCGTGTTTCCACGTTGATATGTGCTATTAAATTACCATACATGGCCAGGTTTGGAGTGTAAACTGAAAGTTAGCTTTTGTAAGCTTAATTTCTTCTTTGTGCAAATAAAACTAAGCTTATTTTGCTGGATGTGGAATGTTAGAGGTTTCGCTTAAATTTATTGAATAAAAACTTGTTTAGAACCATTAATATTTCAACCACTAAAAAATTGGACCTTTAATATCATAGATTCCTACGGTCGCTGTGCTTGAATGTTTCGTTTAGTTTGGTCTGTGTAGTTATTTTTGACCGCCGCAAGCTTTCACAAACTTCCTTTTTTATTCATTTATTCGTGAGACGTGAAATAAATAAAATATTTAAAATTTATTACCTTATTTTTTTTTTAATTTTTATGGCTTCTTGACTTGACTAATTTTTTCGTACTCAGCACCATTAGCTAACTCGAATCCAATACATATGTTTGAGTTGTACGTTCAAATTAATTGAAGTATTTAAATTCCTATTAAATTTACGGATTCTGTATTAACTCTATCGTTAACTCCTGACCACAAATTTCTTGTGAGAATTGGCATGTGATGAAGTTTACATCGATGAAATTTTACCGGAGTTGCCGATACAAGAAACTTCAAAACAATGAGCTTTTACTCTATCAAGTACTTTGTTGTTGCAGGTCACGAAATCTCTTCACGCAGTTAAATTAATTTTCTCCATTTGTATTGTGTATATTCATGGATAAAAGAGTGTACAAAGATTTAAAAGCTTTCTTTGAAAAACTATTGCCTGCGTACACATTTAGTTTTTTTTTTTTTGTCACCTACAACTACCATTTTGTATTGTGTCTAACAAACAACTCGTTTCAAGTGCTGTGGATATATTTAGTTTCATTTCAGTTTTACTTTATCTAAATTCCATTGATTTGAGAATTTATCTGTGGAAAAGTAAGCGTATAGAGTTCGTTTGAATTTTCCTTTAATTCAACTATAAAGGAAAAGGTAGATGGCAAATTTATCCTGTCAAAACATGATACTGAATACATGTAACTGTTTGTAGTGTCTAAATAATGAATGCTACAGCTGTATTTCAAAATCTGTATAATCTTTATGTGGTGGTACTCAATGCTTATCTTTGGGTAGTTAATTAATGGTCTATCAAAAATGGAATACATTATTTATTAGTCCACTTAAGAGGTAGTTTGATGCCCAAAGATAGACATTTGAACAGCCATTATTTGTTTTTTTCTTTCCTTCCTATTATGAAATCATTTCCTGTTGTGGTATTTACATGCCTTCATCCTTTTTTTTTTCACTTCTCTGATGATCAAAACAATAAACAGTAGATCTTTTCCAGTAGTGGTATGCTGATCATCAATTTATTATAGTCAAGCCATTAAAACACCTAAATACAGAGATGGACTTTCTATAGAAGTTTCTAACAGTTGTGGATTCAGTTAGTTAGTAGATTAATTAACAATTTTTGTTGTTATTGAATGAGGCTGAGTGTGATGTGAAGAATGATGCAGATGGAGGATAACAGCCTGCAAGACCAGCATACATGTAATTCTTCACGTCATATGAAAGCCAAATTCAATAATTATTATTGTTTTATTCTTCAACATTCAAAATATTTCTAAATTCTTATCAAGCTTACCTCCTCATAGTCTTTCTTATCTCGGGATATTTTCAGGATATAAACAGAATATTGCTTTCCCTGACAGATACTCCTCAAAAATAGATACTTGTAACAGTCATGGAGCATTATGTTTTGCTTATACTTGTACATGTATTTGTTCTGTTCGGTTTCGGTCAGAAATTCAGCTATTTCATCTTCAGACAGCCTCGAAAGCCATTTTTTAGTTCACTTTGTTCAAGCTGCCTTTTTTCTTGGCAAATACAGTATACCATCGATAGGTAAATACACCATCAAATCAATGGGACTAAGGGCTGTATATTGCTAGCATCTTCCATATAATTTATTTCAAGTGCCAGTTGTTATGAAGAAGTAGTTGGTGATTGGAATCAATCAGAAACATTGAAATATTTTATATGAATAATAAGTAACAATATTATTCTATCAGTGCTTGTTGGTTATGAGATGGTAGGTAGCCAGTGAGGCACATAGCACTGAGTTGGTTATAATCCTCTCATATCCAACAAGCGTGAGTGGAGTACCATATTTTTTCGGTTATAAGGCACAGCTTTTTTTCAAAGAAATTTTGCTTGATCAACCTCGATCTGTTCCAAAGTATTTTCATGAAACGAAATGGAAGAATGTCCTACTTTCTTACTTTAAACTGGTATAAAACAAAAAATAGAAAAAATACAAAGCTTAGAGTATTGGTTATTGACTTTACTCGACTTGGTAGTTCTGAAAAGAACCGGGTTCTGAAAAGAACCAGCGTGGCTCTGAAAAGAGCTGTTTTATCTTCTCTGCTGCTGGTATGTTTTATTGCTCTTCTTTGCCTTTGCTATCAGTCTCAAATTCATTGTCGACAACCTCCTCTGCATCTTCCTCTTCATTCTCTTCATCCCAAACTGTGTCATCTTCTGAACCATCCAGTGCATTGGCGATTCCACAGGACTTGAATGATTTCTGAAGTAAACCTCTAGGGATCTCATTCCAGGCACGATTGGTCCAGGTCAACACCAGTTCTTTGCTTGGGGCTCTCTTCTTTCTGGATGGGGTGTATGTGAACAGGCCATTTACCATCCATGTTTCATAGAGAATTCAGAGCTTGGCTTTGAAAGGCTTGTTAATGCACTTGTCGAGGGGCTGTAAGACTGGCGTCAGGCCACCAGGGAATAACAGCAACATCAACATTTCGTTTCGCAAGGAGGTCCTTGACAGCATCGGTTAAATGGCCACGAAAAGAATCCCATGCCAAAAGTGCTTGCTCATGTGCATGGTGTGAATCGAAGATTCCTCCTAACCAGCCTTTTGTTCCTACAAAAGAAAAAGAAAGAAGCAACTTTGATTAGGCCTACGGCAAAAACAAATTAGAACATACTGTTATCTGATCGATATCGAAAGTGTCAGTTAAAGCGCACATGCTTTGGAAACATAATACGGACGATGTCACAATTCTACAAATGCCCACAAAATGTCTGGAATCCTTCCTGACTTTATTAATTTTGTTAAAACAACTGGTTTTCAGCTTGTTTTTAAATTTGAGCAGATGTGTACAGTTACCGTAATTTTATTTGGAGAGCTTGGTATAATGGCTCATATAGCATGATGGCTATAAAGCCAATCAGAGCTCTAGAATTACATAATCCATTGATTCAGTTTTTAATAATTGGTTTTTATTTCATCTTCCAGAGGTACGGCAGATTCTTATAGAACAACTAAAATGTTTTGACAGCAGAACGGAGGGTAAAATTCTGTTACTGGCAGACTTGCAGGAGTTTTTCAGGAGGTTGTCAGAAATTGAGTTGGATTACTCCAGAAACCTTGAGCGGCTTTCAAAGATGTACTTGGACAAACTTCATAGACATAAGACTCAAAGGTACTGTCAGGATGCCATAGTTTTTTTTGCATCATAAAACACTCAAATCTTAATGGGCTAATTCATAACAACTAGTAGTTTCCAATTGAAAGTGAAGTGCTGTGAGTAAAGCATGACATTTCAAATAATCTGAGTCAGTTGCAGTTTATTTTGATTGTTGATATTTGACATTAACCATGTCAAATAACTGTGCATGTAACGCTACATACGAAGGCAACCAATAAAAACTGAACTTTGAACCGCAATAAGTGATTATATCAAGCTGCATTGTGTATAAAAGTCTGTGAGAATAAATCAGTGTATTATTTGTCTGAAAAAATTTAGCCAAAACACCAACTTTATTTGCCATAGAGTTTCATGCAGGTACAGTGTATGGCTTCAATTCATGGGAATTTTTGCCTTCATTACATTCATACTCTTCGCTTGCAAAAACGTAGCTTCCTATATGAAACAGGATTTCTCCCGGGCTTTAAGCAGGGCTTCCGGAATTATGCATGGATGCAAAATCACGTAATTCAGCTCTGAGGGCATAATTCGCATAATTCTGAAAAAACGCATAATGGCGCATAATTCTAGAAAATTTTGGAGCATCTATTAATAAGCTATGTTTTTTGCAAACCTTGAGAAGTGCATGAAAATTTTTCCTGTAAATACAGTACATTTTCGCAGCAAATAACCACTGCTTTATTGCAAAAAGCGTTCACAAATATTGCAAATCATTCCAGGCGTTCAGGGGGTTCATTAAGGTTTTGAACAGGAGGGCAACTGAGTTTGACACCCGGGCAAAGAATTGGCAAGGCCCGGAGGGCCTTGTCCCCCTAGGGGGGTCCAGGGCATGTTCCCCCGGAAAATTTTGAAATTCTATAGTCGCAGGGATGTGTTTTCCTGCATTTTGAAGCTGCAGACAATGACTTTCAACAACCAAAAAAAGATAACTTTTAATTCTAAACAATTTAATCATGATTTTGATACCAATACCCAACACACAAATTGGACTTTTTGGTTCTCTTTTAATAGCTCTGCTCATGATAATCTTTACTCAAAAGAAATGAAGCTGCGCTAGAAAGAAAATGACATAAAAAGCATTTGTCTGTAAGTTGTTCTCGCGCTAACGTTTAAATAAAAAGAAATGTATTAAAATTCAAAACACGACTGGACGCTTCTTAGCACAGCTACATCCCTCAAATTTTGTTTGTAAAATCCTTTGCCTACTGCCTTAATTTTTCAATTCATGAATTCCTCACTAGTGAAGTTGTACGAAAATTATTTGAAGTCAGATTCCCATACAATCATCGTCAGTGACGTCGGAAACCGTCTGGTCTATTCTATAAATAGAGGAAGTGCGGCAGACAAACGTTTGGAGAGACGAAGAGTTTTCGCTAGGAGGTGAACCACAAAAGTATTAGTTTAACAACTTATCTTTAAAATCTCATGAATGCACCGAAAGTTAATTCATTGGTGTGAACCATAAGACGAATAAAAAATCACGCTTCGCTTCGTTGAACATGATAATTAAGCCATTCACTATATACAGGCAAGTAAAAGGTTAAATCACAAAGAAGTCTACTCACCTCTTGGCCTTTTCTCTACTGGAGGCCCTTTGGTTGAAGCCGAAAAATAATCTGCTGTTGAACGCGTTCTTTTCTGGGCAGCCATGCTCGCGTGCTCGAAACACTGATACATTTCAGGTGGTCGTTTATGAAGCACAGTTCTTTTCGCAATGTGTTATGGGGCGATTCTTGTTTTTAACACATAATGAACGAGGGGATTTCATGCGGCGTGTAATACAGTGGAAATTGCTCGGCAAAGTTTGTTTTACACTTGAGACTCATCAAGAAAAGGGCACGATTGTAACTTAAAACTGTTTTTGATCGCTTCCTGTATTAAAAAGAAGTTCTTTGAGATGTAAAGCAGCCGGGCAAAGTCGTGTTCACAGCCGGTCAATAGGGAGCTTAAGCAACTATGATGACGACCAAAACGACGACTTCAAAAAAAACAATAGGTTTAATGATGAAAGCAACAGCTCTGCACGTGCATCATGCTTTTTAGTACATTTCTTTGACGTCCACTGCACGACTACGACCATCCTCGGAGACCCAGGGGCAGATAGTGGGGACGAGGAAAAGTCTAAACGGGCGGAAAATATGGCACGAAGAAAAGTAAAGAACGGCGAGAAGAGCCCCTGGGGACAATGTCTTACCAGACCAGTTCCAAACGGTTGCCGCCATTCTGGCTTCCGATTGGCCAGAAAAACACAAGTTTATGGAGGACGTGAACATACGACGACGAATTTTCCTTCCTCCTTTTGAACCTGAATAAAATCCATAAGAATTCAACTCCAGGAAAAGTCACCTGCATTTGACATATTGAGCGGGACCAAATAGACGTGATTAAGTTTGAAAGAAGGCAAATTAATTTTTTTTCACAACATTTTGACTGCCGTCGTCGTCGTCCTTGCTTAAGGTCCTTAATTTGCCCGGAGCCCGGCCCTTAATGAACCCCCTGGGCGTTCTATGCTGCTGGCTGTTGGGGCCTGTGCTCTAGTTTTTTATATAACATGTGCCATGATTGGAGGAAATATAACCATGGCAGCTTGGAAAAGAAAAAAGCACCCGTCTTTGATTAATTTGGCAGTAAAACAACTTCCTTCCCATGATTTCGCTTTGAAAATTGATAAGTTTGTATTTAAAGTAAAACCAAAGAAAAAGCCATGTAGCATTGCACCACCGTACAAGAGTGGGCTAAGCAATATCCCGGGAAGTTCCATGCAGATAACAATCTCCTATTTTGTTCAACTTGTGATGTTGTTGTGGATCACCACCGAAAGTCAGTTCTTGACAAACACCTTTCAGATGTTTCACACATCAAGTGAATGGATGAATCCTCTTCGAAGTGAGCGAAACAACAGACATTGAAGACTTCATTCAAGTGCAAAACTCCAGCTCGATCACGAAGAGAAAGTGAAAGTCTGCCATGAGTTGAAGGAACGAGAAATACGTTTAGTGTAATAAATCATTGTTGCTCATCATATTTGGACATTAGAAATTTTCGTTTAAAAATATTGTGCAATTCGCATAATTCGTGCATAATTCGGGATTTTTGGTGGATAATTTGCCAAAAAATAGCGCATATATAATTATTTTGCTTGAAAAACCTGCATAATTCCAGAAGCCCTGTTTAAGTGTTCCACATCACAGTCTTTATTTGTGTTCTGAGTGTTCTTTTGGTTTTTTCTTCTGAATCTATTGACTGCGATCGAAAGAGCCTCGATTTCGAGGGCCATACTTGAATCGCCTCGAATCCCCTCCCTTTCAAATACCTGCCGTACATGCTAACAAGTCATGCATAAAACAACAACAATAACAACAACAATAAACATGTCAACTAGCTATTTACTTAAGGGGTTTAAATTCAGTGTTTAGAGGTGATACTTTTATATGAGTTGGGCTAGTGCCCGTTGTTTGTACATGTACATCCAGGAGTTAGCATTAAATTTTTAAATAATTTATTCCACCTGCCTACTGTATTCTGTTGTGCAGGGATGTAGCTATAAGAGCCAGTTTTGGCTAATGACACCATCTGAAAGGGAGACATGGGGTAATTTTGAAGATGCAGTTAAGCAAAAAAATGCTCTTAAGGTTTTTTTTTATGGCTACAATGTACATCCCTGGTTAAGTGCAGAGCTCTCTTAATGGTCATTGTTTCTGTTACTGTCTTATGTTTAGGAAAGAAAAAGGAACAACAATGGATTTGTGGCAACAAGTACTACTGGAAACAAAGAACAAATCTAAAATGCATTTAGGTCTAAGTGAGAATGTTTCCAATAATGTGGTGAACAGGTTTATGATCATAAGCGATGACTGTCAGAGAGTAGCCAAAAAGGTGACTATTTATTTATTGAATTTTAATAATGTTTTGATCTTCCAGTGACTTATCAGATGCACAGATATGTGTCATAGTTTAGTACGCGCATATATTTAAATAACGTGCACATGCATAACCTCTACTCTAAACTAAAAGATAATAAAAGGATTAAATTAACAAAGGATATGGGGGCAACATTCAGCCATTGAGTGCCAGTCTCATCTACCACAGTGTAGTTTGTGGTACTTATATCGATGAATACCCCATGTGCTTGAAGAATTTGTTAATGTATTTGAGAAGTAGAGTAGATTTAAAGCTTTTTAAAGCCTCTATGTTAAGTTTGGTTTCCAAACAAGACAGTGCACTAACAGTAGGTACCCAGAACGTGCAGCCCAATGGCACTTATTGAGCTATTTTGAAAAAATAGCTCATATGTCAGTGGTGTAAACGTATGTATCTTTGTGGCTTTGTGTGTTGGGATGTTTGTTGCAAGAGCCAATAAGGTTGAAGGTACTATGAGTTGATGTTTAGGAACCAATGAGACCTTGGCATCTATTTAAACATGGCATTGGTAAAGGTCGAACAAGGGCACTTTGAGACCGCCATCTTGATCCTTCACAATTTTTTTGTCTTTTATTACGGGTACAGGTGTTTGGAAGCATTACATAAAATATCTTCATGATTCAAACGCTGTGAACAGTGATGCAGCTGTTGAAGGGTTCTTATTTAAGTGTGGTTGCTGCTTTGGGGCATTACTGACCTATTTGGCTATCGGTACAATGCATGTCAGTATGAGTTCTGTTTCACCTGCTACAACTGGGTAGAGTATAAAAGATCATATTATATTTTCAAATCTCTTCCAGTGAAGCAATAATTGATATTTAGATATAGACTTAAATTCGAAAGCATGCGCCCTATAAAATGTGGTTTTAGAAGTTTAAAAGGCAGCTTTTTTTTCTGAAAGCTGTATCGAGTATTGTTAATCCCGTAAACAAGCTTTAAAAATATTATTCTCTCGCTTACAAAGTTCAACCGACCTTTTTCGTTCTATTTAGTAAAGATGCGTAACTTATGTAGAAATAGTAGCGTTAGGAAATATAAAATTGGAAGAAGCTAGTTGACACAATAATTAGATACTGTTATATTCAGTGGAGTACGTAACATGATATAAGTAGAAATATATCTCGGCAGTTTGATAATTTTCTTGGAAGTTAATAAAGGTTAAGCTATCAACCTTGACGTTGCATGAAACATAATTTAATTGCAGATGCTGTAATAAAGCCGAGGTGATTTCTTAAAATCATTTGAGAAAATTTTGTAGTAAAACAATTTGCCTCTTTTAACGTACGAATTGTGAAAGGGCCAAAGACCAACATCTTCGCATGCAAATTGTGTGCATGAGTTATTTATATTATAATTCTGTTTACTAACGAACGACGAAAGGGAGCAAAGTCCAACACTTTCACGTGCCAGCTGTGTGACTGTACTTCTCATGCAGATTGACTTTTCACAATAATAATAGTATAAACTCGGACGTATGAAGACCTGTTTCGTTTAGTAACCAATGCCTTAAAAGAGGCTCTTTTCTTTTAAGAAGCGATGGCTTTTAAAACATGACGAAATAAGTTGTCGGAGTTAAAGACTGTTTCACAAATTTTAATAAGTGTTAGGTTATCAACCTTGACGTTGCATGAAACATAATTTAATTGCAGATGTTATAATGAAGCCGAGGTGATTTCTTGAAATCGTTTGAGAAAATTTTGTAGTAAAACAATTTGCCTTTTTTTTTTACGTACGAATTGTAAAAGGGCGAAAGACCAACATCTTCACGTGCAAATTGTGTGCGTGAGTTATTTTTATAATTCTGTTTACTGGTTTACTGTGTGATAACTCGAATTCCCTCGCGTATGAATGGCGAAAGGGGGCAAAGCCCAACACTTTCATGTGCCAGCTGTGTGACTGTACATCTCATGCAGATTGGCTTTTCACAATGACAAATAGTAACTTGGACGTATGAAGACCTGTTTCCTTTTGTAACCAAATCCTTAAAAAAGGCTCTTGTCTTCTCAGAAGATGTGAAGAAATACGTTGTCGGAGTTAAAGACTGTTTCACTGAGTAGAATCGCACGTGAAAACCTCGTGAATTATGATGATGCAACCATCTACCACAATGATAAAAATCCTGGTATTTCGTAACTATTCAGTATTCGATGAGTCACATTTTGGCTTAGGAAACTCTGAGGAAACCTTAGAGTTTTCCTTCTAATCAACGCTTGGTGAGTAGAAATTTATTTCACTTTAATGATTTGTTTAACTTGCACCAGATGTAACAGGGAAAGACAGAAGAAAGTGAATATATAGCTTGAGGATTGATTCAGCTGAGCGTTTCACGTTTTCATTTATGTACCACAATACGCAATTTTGCACAAAAACCGAATCTACATTTAGGATGAAAGAGGTAGATTCATCACTCTTGGTAAGGTTACACCGAAGCATTAAATTCAAAATAGCTCATGCACGTTTAACGTGCCTATGTTTTATGCTCTTATGTGACTAGCAACATAGAAATGAATAAACACATGTATGCGGGTACACTGGATTTTGCAGGTTCAGAGTGTCGGGCTGTCTACAATTTTTCTTAGAGCCTTGCCAAATCAGCTTAACTTTGCGACTCAACTTGTAAACAAACCCAAAATGGCCATTTCCAAGGCACCCAAAGCCTTTGTGTTCTTTCTCATGCGATTAAAACTTATTTTCATTAGAAAGGTCTTGTACTAACCTTGTTTTGAAAGTGAGAGTTTTAGAAAGTGGCTCACTAATGCTATCCCCAAGGTTTACACTATTTTATAAGTTGTTATTTATTATTGTGCATTTGATTATATTTACCGTTAGTATGTATATAGATATTTAATTTGTGTGCTACATGTATAACTGAAATTTTTCAATTATTATTATTTTAAATATTGATGTTGCATTTTGAGTGAGATTGTTGGCTATTTATCAGGGATCTGAAGTGTACCTTTAAATATATACACAAGTTTTATGTACATGTAAAGTCAAGAATTTGCTCCTCAGGCTTTAGAGATTAAACCAGTTTACATGCCCACTGTAAAAAGTTTTTCCACCTCAGCAAACTGTCTTAATTTAAGGGGGAAAGGTAACAACGTGTTAATATGGAAGGCATATAATTTGCTTCTTGCAGTGCCGGGAGACAGCAACAACTCTGCAAGATGAGCTACAAAAGTCAGTGCAGGAACTTAACCGGGTAAGTAGTCATGACAATTAAACTTTCTGATCTTGCTGTAAGTTTCTTTTGTTAAATTAATAAAAAGCATAAATACACAGTGCAATATTGTTATTTTTATATTCATACCCACTGTTTTTGATCAGCGAGTACTGCAATTATCTGTCTTTGTCAAAACCACAGTTCAATCATGAAGACATGCTACAGTCAAAGGGACTTGTGGCATAATATATAAATATATTTTTTTCAGCGTTTCCACCGCTATCACTCCATGGCTATTGAAAGCAAAACTGCCGAGCAAAAACTACAAAAGATGGAAGACTCGCGTCGCAAGAATGAAAAAATGGCCAAGCAGTTTGAAAAGGTACCATATGTGTAGGGAAGTAAGGAATCATTCAGGTTTCTATTTGAAGAGCTTTCTTGACTCTTTCTCAGTGAGGGAGACATCATTCCCATTATCAACAACAATTATTAGTTAATGCACAGCAGGATAAATTTTGTAACTGGCCTTTTTCCTTCAAGTTGTAAGCAGCTAAAGGTTTGTTTATATGTTTGTGTGTGCACCCAGTCTTTTTCTGTAATAAATAAATAAATACATACAATGTAACAATTTAGAGGTAGCACATCCACATACACTGCAAGGAATTTTTCACCTACCATTCTGGTTGAATTGGAATTTAGAAATGTTGGTTTTTGAGGAGAGGGGAAAACCAAAGTGCAAGGAGAAAAACCTGTCATAGCAATAGAGTCTGGAGAGATTAAAATTTATTGATACTTAACCCACATTTGGGGTCATGCAGTGCTGGGGTTTGAATTGAACTCAGGCTACATTGGTGGGAGCTAGGCGAGTGCTCTCACCACTGCTCCACCCTTGCTCCCCTTGTTTGTAGATTTATGATAAAAAGGATGCAAAACTTTGCTTTTAACATCATTCAAACTAATGACTTTGATTGCTTTTTGTAGCACCAACAAAAGTTTTCAGAAAGCAAGAAGAGATGTACGAAGGCAAAGAATGACTACGTCTTGTCACGAGAGTCCACAAACCGCTTCCTGGAAAACTACTACAACAAGTTCCTTGGTACTTTGGTTGATGTAAGTATCATCATACTGTATCCATTGACTAAAATTAATAGCTAACAAATGGATACCAAATGGCCTTTTAAAAGTGAATTGTAGTGATTTGATTTATAAAAATGCTTTGAATAGGTAAGGGAAAATAGTTTTTATTGGGTGTGTAAAGCATTAAAATGGATTGGCTTGTTTTTGATCATGGTTGGCTCAATCCTTTAAGTTTTATTCCCAAGGGTGGCCAACATCAATTTTCTCCTAACGATAGGCTCTTTAATTGCATGACTTGATCACGTGATCAACTTTCAGTAAACGTGAAAACAGTTCACTTTTGAAAATTTTTTGTTAGCACAAGCTGAAAGAGCATATTAAAATTAGGTAACCTGAGAATTTTCAGCTGTATATCTTAAAAGTAGCGATTGCAATGGCCGCCGAAAGTTAGAAGCATTAAAATTTTGTATGAGAAAAACAACTTTTGCCACCCAGTCATGCTTGCATGGTTTTCCATACAAATCCTTGTAGATTCTAAAATTTTTAAACTGTTGTTAAATCTTTCCTTTACGTGTTTTTAAATGCCCACCATATGCTTCTCCAGAGGGCTCAAATTGCCTTTATGCATTAAAACGAGATTTGAGCCTTGTAATGCTTAAGGATTCATTTCATGACAGTTTTGAAAATTTGAAAATTACAAGGAGTTGTATGGAAAACCATGCAAGCGTGACTGGATGGAAAAAGTTGTTTTTCTCATACAAATGCTTCCTACTTTACTAATTATGCTCTTTCAGCTTGTCCTTACAAAATTTTTCAAAAATAAACTGTTTTCCAGTTTACTGAAAGTTGGTCACATGATGAAAGTCATGCAAAGAGCCTGTAACAGATACATCATCAGGAGAATAGGTCGTGAGAATTACACGTAATAAAACAATGACCAAGGGAAATATGCTGATGTTTAAATGAATTTTCTCAACTAACCATATAGAAATATCTGTGGACATTGATCTGGTGAAATTGTATTTTGATATTGGAACTTAAGGGGTTATAACTGATTGGCTTAACAACCTGTGCCAGGTTGTTCAAGCTGGGTTAAGATAATTAACCCATGGTAAGTGGGAAATTTGAACCCAGATTATGAGAGCTTAAAAAGTAAATTCAGTTTAATTCTCTTTGCCTACAATTTGATGATTGGATACTCCAAAAAGAATAGAGAAAATTATCCAAGAGAGTGCTTTTGATAAAAAAAGAAAAAAGAAACCCAGGTTAAAATTTAACCCCGGGTCAGCGCTAGCTGGTGTTCAAACAGCGGGGCCCTGAACAGAATGTTCA
>JBBMOI010000015.1:9205000-9245000 GCA_038088405.1 Porites divaricata | reverse complement strand
ATGAGGTCTTTCCATGGCTTTCCTGATTCGAGTTGCCTAAAAGTATGTTTATTTTTATGAAGCATTGTTTTTTTCTTCTGTACCTTTAGAAAATGAGGGAACTAATTCTTACTAGCAGCTTAAAAGTCAGAATGGAAGCTGAAAATGATATGCTCACCAAGACACTGGGTTAGTACATACGTATAGTTCACTTTGTACAAATTCTCCACAGTAACTCCCCTGAATTCCAAAAATAGGCTCCCGGCCTTTACTTTTAAAACGTTTTTTAAAACGGCGATTGAGGAGTGGAGGGGGTGTCCAGGGTTTTTCACTGTAGACTAGAAAAGTCTTGCTAAACTTAGCAAATTGAAAGACGACGTCATCGTAAAAGTCTACCTGTAATGTAACTAGTCACATCTGGGCTACCCGGTGCAATGCAGTGTGTACAGTGTCACCCCCCTCCCCCTCCCCTTCCCACTATTCGCAGAGATGCCTAGGAGGCTATTTTGAATTTTGAGCCTTCGGGGACTTTCATTTCGTTGGGAGGGAGTGGGGAGGGGGGAGGTTGGTGTGGGAATTTACGAGAACTCAAATTTACTTACAATCTGTTTTTTCATTATAAAACGTTTGCAGGAGAGGTCACCCCCGATATAGTTGGAGCCAGGTAATAATAATTAAATTTACTTTGGAAATTCCACAGCGTAACACAGAATATTAGGATGTACAGTGAAAAAAAAAACAAAACAAAACAAAAGCACGAACCAGAATGGCGATGACGCCTACACTTAAGATAAATAACCAGTGACATTCATGACCAGTGCATACAGTGAAAACTCTCGTAAGTGGACACTCTCGGGACGAAAATTGTTGTTCTGACACTCTCGTAATATTTTGATGTGTAATCGGAAGTGTATGCGAAAAAAAGAAACAAACAAACGCTAAAACTCGTATTTATTCGTCGTGACAAATAGCGGTATGAAAAAACAAAAAGAAAAATCAAAAAGAAAAGATTCAGAGGCGAATCTCTTCATTATTAGTCTGTTACAAAGCCTTTTTTGCTTGACAACACTAAAAGCGGCTGTGTAGGAAGAAAAGTATAACTCCAACATATTGTTTTATTTCGTGACAGGCTTAAGAGGCCGCATTTGGACATAGGCTCCAAAGAGGCCTCAGCTATATTGGATTCTGTACACAAGAAAACCAAAGTTTTCGGTTGTAATTTAGAAAATTATTTGAAGGTGAGTGTTTGTTCTTAGTCTTTAAATTTTAGATGCTGAAGGAAGGAATTATTGCTAGTATCCTCTCCCATCGCTGGCAAATCCCCGCAACCCAGCCATGGCCCCCCTTTCCAGGCACCCGTCACACTGAAGCAAGATGAAACAGTGCAAGGAGACATGGAGGGTAGGGTGGCGGGGGGACGCTAAAACAACCGCTTGCAACAGCTTCACGCTGACGCAACCGCCACAAAAACCGCTCAATTTGATACTCCTGGCTGTGACGAAGCAGCAACGTTCCATGTGAGTTTGACCGTTGACCGGCGGAGACTGCTAAGCTCGTGGCGGACAACTTAACTGATCTGAATGCCCGCTAAACGTGAGCTTGAGGTTCACCGTTAAGCTCGAGGACCGCTTCACCGCTAAGCTCGTGGACTGCTTCACCGCTAAGCTCGAGGACTGCTTCACCGCTAAGCTCGAGGACCGCTTCACCGCTAAGCTCAAGGACCGCTTCACCGCTGAGTTCGGGGACTTCTTCACTGCTAAGCTCGTGGACCGCTTCGCCGCTAAGCTCGAGGGCTGATTCACCGCTAAGCTCGAGGATCGCTTCACCGCCAAGCTCGAGGACTGCTTCACCGCTAAGCTCGAGGACTTCTTCACCGCTAAGCTCGTGAACCGCTTCACCGCTAAGCTTGAGGACTGCTTCGCCGCTTAGCTCGAGGACCGCTTCACCTCTAAGCTCGAGGACCGCTTCACCTCTAAGCTCGAGGACTGCTTCACCGCTAAGCTCGAGGACCGCTTCACCTCTAAGCTCGTGAATCGCTTGACCGCTACTAGGTTTGTGGACCGCTTAACTGCTAAGCTCGTGGGCCGCTAGACTGCTACGCTCGTGGACCGCTTGATCGCTAAGCAAGTAAACGCAAAACCACAGTCGTTCCGTCTCGCGAAAACACCGCAAACAAACTGTTGTCGAACTTCGAACCATGAAGTGTCAGACGAAACACCCAAGCAAAACCCATGGCCAAACGCAGGGACGAACTTCCCGCCAAGATTGTCGCCCCAAATTACAAAGAAACAACGATTGCACAAAAGCCAGGCGTAGCTGAAGACAACGAAGAAAGAACACAGTTTGACCGAACAGCAAAAAACAGCGAGGATTAGACGGTAAAAGAATGATCCAAAGGCTGAACGAAGAGAATGGCCACCGGGAAAACACTGCTACTGAGCACATGGAGGTGATGCAAGCAAGGCTGACCATGCTTGAGCCAAACGACTGACCGCTGACCACGCCCGCGCTCCTTGTTGTTAACTGTGTTAAATATTTATTTCACCTTATTTAACAGATTTGAAAGTTGGATCTTCAGCACTGGAGCATTGCGTAGCCTTCGAATACAGAGACGGCTGTATTCGCAGGCTACACGTTCTGCCCATTAATTAAGTGCATAGTACATAAGTGCATAGGTGTCGTTGTTAGGAAGCTTGCCATGCACTGTGTGGAAAAATCACTAGCGGATAAAAAGACAGTTTCACTCTTATATTGTTAATTATAATCTGTGGCTTAAATATTTCGAGTAAATAAGTATTTTCTCTTGCAGATTACAGGAAGGGTAACTCCTGAAGTAGTAGAAAGTTGTGTCAAGTTTATAAAAAAATTTGGTGAGTAAATTAACTATTTCATTTGCCGCTCTTCGGCTGACTCTTCATAGAAGGGACGTTCGGTTCCCTATTTAAAGCCTAAAAAAACCCCACTGATTGTCCAAGTTGTAATCATAGAGTTAAGACGTATGACACCCGAACGTTTTCCGCGCATGATTATCCCTCGTCAAACGCGCGCATTAAATTAAAGTTTTCTGAGGGGGTGTTTACATGAGAAAACTCGCACCGGCGTTAGTTTCATACCAGGATGACTTTTTGATTTCGTATCGCGTTTACATGATGACTAGGCCATTTCATATCTCGTTATTTGAAGGTACACTTCATTTTGATAAAATACACGTGAGATTGAAAATCGCAAACATCACGCATGCGCTACCCGTTCCAGTCTTCGGCAGACCGAATTCACACCGAAACGGTTGGTTGTTTCGCGTTTACATGATACCGTTGCGAGATTTCGTACCGGAGTGAAATTCTCGCCCCGGTGCAAGAACCGGGATGAACTCACGCCGGTATGACATTTTGTGGTGGTATCGTGTAAACAAATATAGAGCCATGAGAGGGAACCGGAGTGAACTCGCTCCGGGGCGAAAGTCGCCCCGGTTTCATTTGAACACCCCCTAATATCCATTCTAATTCCTATTCAAGTGAAATCTATCATTTAATCAAATATTATAGGGAAAAAATTGCATTTGTATTGTTTATAGCGCAGCAGCGCTTTTTGAGTGCAGTACTGTTTTATCCTTGTTTAGAAGACTAATCAATATCTTTGTGTTTATGTACGTTGTTGCAAAGCCGGTTTTTGTTTGTTTCTTTTTTAAAGTTTCTTTTTCCTGTTACTTTTGTGTCTGTTGATAGGTTTGGACCATCAAGGAATATTTCGCTTGTCGGGTTCAACAACAGAAATTAACGATATGAAGCAGCTCTTCGAAAATGGTAATAAAACCGAACGGTCCATGTTGTGTGAAATTTGTTTATTGCTATGTCACGTTCATTTAACTTGAAAAGCTTTGACGTTTACCCATTATTTCAGCAATTTTGTTCAGCTAAATAGAAAGGGAAAATGACATAAATTTTACATTTTATTAATTTGCATAACGTTGTAACGAAGTGGGCGTAAAAAATTTTGTAAACAAACTTTTTTCCGAATAATGGTTCCTACTCAAGAACTAATTAAAACTCGCCAAAGTCTACTACAGGTAATATTTTGTACTACACCAGCATGTGGGAATGTATGGACAACCACATCGCCTTTATTCCACTTCGTTCATTTTTTTAAATCATGGCGATTCCTCTGGAAATGAATTCTAAAGGACTAGTTTTAAGTTAGAAAAGAAAAAGAAAATTGTGGTCTGCTGTTCACTTCCCCTATAAAACATGAGACATTTCAAGCCGTAATCGGGCAACAACGACCACGGACAAAAATGCGCGATGCACGTGCAAATTAAGTTGTTGTCTTGCCAATTTAAACCTATTGTTGTTCACGGTCTCTTTTTTCACCATTGTACTTGCTTAAGCTCCCTTCTGTTTGAAAATCCTCTAACCACCTCTGTTTTAAGAGTTGTCCAACGTTTAGAAATACTCTCACTTACAGAAAGACGTTCCGTACTGTTCTCAGTGACATACTTGATCATGAGTGGCCGCAAAAATCCTTTAGGACCTGTAGCAGGTCATTATAAAAATCCCATATTACCTTTCGGTCTTGGCTTCAACTTTTTGCTTTTCTTCCGAAAACGTTTTTTGGAATAGCTGTATACATAAAAACCTTTAACCCTTTGGTGACGGCCAGCGAGTGGCGAAAAGAACGCATTTTTCACCAATAGACCTCATTTGCTTGTACGTTTTGTTTCCCCAATACAGGTCCCAGGGGAGCTTGACCCTTTGTCTTTTCATAAATTATGCGTAGATATGCACATGAATTAAAGACGAAATTTCAAAGAAACAATTCTCTAGAGTGTTATCACATGACCTGTGCTGGGAAAACAAAACATTTTTGGGACTGGTTTTCGGCGAATTAGCATAAGAATGGCTGAAAATGAGTTTTGCAGCGAAAAGGGCACATTTTTCGACTAATCGGATGTAATTAAGCCATTTTCTTTCCATCTTTTTTTTTTGCTTATCTATTTCGAACTTTCTTAAACTGAAAGCGAAATGGGTCCAGGAAGTAAAATCTATAATGTAGTTAATTATTTATCTCAGGTAATTTTTATTTTTCGTGTTTTTTTTTTTTAACTTCATTAGCAGACATTACCATACTCAAAAACAAGGGAAAAATAAAAAAATTACCTGAGGTAAAAAATTAACTACAATATATACATCGTTTCATATGGAACAAAAAGGACCAAAGCGGTCTTCAAAGGGTTAAAGTAAACTTCGGCATTGCAAGCAATAATTCATCCGCTGAGTCAAAAGATAAAACCACGTAAAACGTCATAAGGATTATTACAAAGGAGTATTTTAGTATTAATATTAATGTTAATTAACAGTTAATGAATGAGGCTGAGCATCTTATGAAGAATTATGGAGATCGAGGAGGGTGTGATCGCCGAGGCTGATAACACCCTCCGAGATCTCCATAATTCTTCATATGATACGACAGCCGAGTTCAATAATTGTTTTATTATTCATTCAAAATAATTCCTAGTTTAAAAACATAGCTAAAACATGCTTACCTCCATCGATGTTAAGTTCATCTTCGATGGTGTACGTTTAGGTTTGTCCAGCTCTGGAAATATTCTCCAAGTAGCAGATGTCGCCCTCCGAGTTGTCTTCTTTCTGTTTTTGCTATGTTTTTAGTTATTACTTCGCCTAGTTCCAGCTGTAGTTCTTACTCTTGAAACGAGTGAAGTGCCGGCCATTTTGTTTTCACAATTAAAACAACTCAACCTCGCCCCAGGTCTTCTCGGTTAACGGTTCATTAACCTTTAGCGGGCTGCATTTTTGACGTCATTTCCTCGGTAAACACAAAATTCTTCCAAATTTGGTCATCAGTAACTGGTTATGGTAAATTATTCGTGTGCTTTTAGCCAATTAGAATTGAGAAAATATTTTGAATGAATAATAATTGTAATTATTATCAACATTATAATCATCTTTATCATCGTTGTCGTCATCATCATCATCATCATCATTATCAGGGAAGGTTTTCAACTAACCATTAACTACAGTCGAACCTTCACTAACGCTCACTTCTCTACAGCGGCCACTGTCTTCTGTCTCCAGGGAGGCCCTTCTGGAAAAGTTCGACTGTAGATAAAACCCTGAAGGTAGATGCGCTAACAACTACCCCTAATCATTGTTGTTTTCAGGTCGTGATCCATTAGCTGGTTTGAACCATTGGAAAGATATCAACGCTGTTGCTGGATTACTGAGGGTGTATTTCAGAGAACTTGAAGATCCACTTTTCCCCAGCTCACACTATCAAGAGTTCATCAAGGCCAGCTGTTAGTAAATTACATAGATTTGAGACCTTTCCCCGCTAAATCTCACCCCCTCCCCCCCCCCCCCCCGCCAAGTGACTGGCCCCACCCCACGTAAATTATTTTCCTTCCCATTCCATTCGATCAATTCACTTATATTTACAGATTATTAGAAAGTGAAATACGGGGAAGCGAAGGGAATACATGAATGGGCACAGTGTGATTTGAATCGGAATTTGTTTGTTATGCGGTCTTTTTTTGTCTAACTTTAGCTAAAATTACCGGCGTTGATAAACCAACCCTTATAAGGCCTTTATTGTAGCGTAACAGTTCTATGTAACCACAAACTTTCATGCTTCTATCCAGTTTCGAAATTTTACTAGCCTGTCGCTACCGTCAGTCTCGTGCCCTGAATGCTGAACTGTCATATATGGTTTCCGTATTATGGTGGACAACCTAATTTTTGCAATCATATTTGTTGAAGGAAAGCCGTTGAAACCTTTTGGAGGGTATAAATAATTTAGAGATTAAGGTCGCAGTACGTTGCATCCCTGGAGCCTCAGGGGCGTTCGGTCGGGCGGGTAAAACGACGGCCAGTTTCAAACATAGGCACGTAAAACGTGCATGAGCTATTTTGAATGCTTCAGTGTAACTTTAATGCTTCGGAGTAACCTTACCAAGAGTGATGAATGTACCCCTTTCATCCTAAATGTAGATTGGGTTTTTGTGCGTAATTGCGTATTGCGGTACATAAATGAAAACGCGAAACGCTCAGCTGAATCGATCCTCAAGCTATATATTCACTTTCTTCTGTCTTTCCCTGTTACATCTGGTGCAAGTTAAACAAATCGTTAAAGTGAAATAAATTTCTACTCACCAAACGTTGATTAGAAGGAAACCTCTAAGGTTTCCTCGGAGTTTCTTGAGCTAAAATGTGACTCATCGAATACTGAATAGTTACGAAATACCAGGATTTTTATCATTGTGGTTAGATGGGTGCATCATCATAATTCACGAGGTTTTCACGTGCGATTCTACTCAGTGAAACAGTCTTTAACTTCGACAACTTATTTCTTCACGTTTTAAAAGCTATTGCTTCTCAGAAGACGAGAGCCTTTTTTAAGGATTTGGTTGCAAAAGGAAACAGGTCTTCATACGTCCAAGTTACTCTTTATCATTGTGAAAAGCTAATCTGCATGAGATGTACAGTCACACAGCTGGCACGTGAAAGTGTTGGACTTTGCCTCCTTTCGTCGTTCGTACGTGAGGGAATTCGAGTTATCACACAGTAAACTAGTAAACAGAATTATATAAGTAACTCACGCACACAATTTGCACGTGAAGATGTTGGTCTTTCGCCCTTTTACAATTCGTACGTAAAAAAAAAAAAAAAGGCAAATTGTTTTACTACAAAATTTTCTCAAACGATTTAAGAAAATCACCTCGGCTTCATTATAACACCTGCAATTAAATTATGTTTCATGCAATGTCAAGGTTGATAACCTAACATTTATTAACATTTGTGAAACAGTCTATAACACCGACAACTTATTTCGTCATGTTTTAAAACCCATCGCTTCTTAAAAGACAAGAGCCTTTTTTAAGGCATTGGTTACTAAACGAAACAGGTCTTCATACGTCGAGTTACTATTGTAATTGTGAAAAGCCAATCTGCATGACACGTACAGTCGCACAGCTGGCACGTGAAAGTGTTGGACTTTGCCCCCTTTCGTGGTTCGTACGTGAGGGAATTCGAGTTATCACACAATAATCTAGTAAACAGAATTATAAAAATAACTCGTGCACACAATTTGCATGTGAACATGTTGGTCTTTCGCCCTTTAACAATTCGTACGTAAAAAAGAGGCAAATTGTTTTACTACAAATTTTTCTCAAACGATTTTAAGAAATCACCTCGGCTTTATTACAAAAACATCTGCAATTAAATTATGTTTCATGCAACGTCAAGGTTGATAGCCTAACATTTATTAACTTCCAAGAAAATTATCAAACTGCCGAAATATATTTCTACTTGTATCATGTTACTCCACTCAATATAACAGTATCTAATTATTGTGTCAACTTGCTTCTTCCAATTTTATTCCCTAACGCTACTGTTTCTACTTAAGTTACGCATCTTTACTAAATAGAACGAAAAAGGTCGGTTGAACTTTGTTAGCGAGTGAATAATATTTTTAAAGCTTGTTTACGGGATTAACAATACTCGATACAGCTTTCAGAAAAAAAAGCTGCCTTTTAAACTTCTAAAACCACATTTTATAGGGCCCATTCTTTCGAATTAAAGTCTTTATCTAAATATCAATTATTGCTTCACTGGAAGAGATTTGAAAATATATGATCTTTTATACTCTACCCAGTTGTAGCAGGTGAAACAGAACTCATACTGACGTGCGTTGTATCGATAGCCGAATTAGGTCAGAAATGTCCCGAAGCTGCAACCATACTTAAATATGAACCCTTAAACAGCTGCATCACTGTTCACAGCGTTTGAATCAAGAAGATATTTTATGTAATGCTTCCAAACACCTGTACCCGTAATAAAAGACGAAAAAATTGTAAAGGATCAAGATGGCGGTCTCAAAGTGCCCTTGTTCGACCTTTACCAATGCAATGTTTTAATAGATGCCAAGATCTCATTGGTTCCTAAGCATCAACTCATAGTGCCTTCAACCTTATTGGCTCTTGCAACAAACATCCCAACATACAAAGCCACAAAGCCACAAAGATACATACGCTTACACCACTGACATATGAGCTATTTTTTCAAAGTAGCTCAATAACGGGCGAGAGAGCCCATGGGATGCTATTCTTAACGAACCAGTTCCACGACTCATTCGAATGCTTGTTTCTGATATTTTTTGTGCCAAATCGGAGGTCATTTTTCGTCTTGTTTTCTTTTGCATGCTCAATAATATATGAAAGTGAATATGATCTTCGCAATTGGATGAACAACCTAAGCAGTTGAAAAAGAACCTGAAAAAATCAAGCTTGACCGGGAGAGAAGTTGTTATGGGATTTCTTCGTTTTTAGGCGCCCATTTTCGCTGAAAACTGTTCTCGAAGAAAGCTCTCCTGCAGGAGCCAGACAGGTACGGCAAACAGTCGAGTTTGCTGGTAAACTCCGTCGTATAGGAAGATCACGAAACAAGCGCGATAGATGCTGGTCTCTTGCGCCCAATCAGAGACGAGTATTTGAATGAGTGCTGGAACTGGTTCGTTAAGAAAAGCATCCCAGGGGCTCCCTCGTCCGTTCTTAAATTTTTTGCCCAACGTTTTTCCCGACTCGACTGACCGCCCCTGGGTCTCCGAGGATGATGATCGAATCTCGGTTCTGTGTCGCTTAAACGCCCGAAATTTAGGCTGTGTTCACACCATACCAGATAGCTTTTGCGCCGGCTTGAAAATTATACCGGACGGGCTTCTGTTTACACATAACACGGTGGTTTCGGCGGGATTTCTGTAACGGAGCGAAGCTGCCCCGCGTCGTTTTCTAAAGGTGATGTTAGACGAGACGATTCGCAACGACGATTTTTAGCGCAACACGGCGTTGCAGCATTGTTGCGACATTGTTTTGGATGGTTACAATATTAGTACAGCATTGCAACGCTGTGTTGCGCTAAAAATCGTCGTTGCGAATCGTCCCGTGCAACATCACCTTAAGTAAGCAACGGCAGCGAGACCTTCACCCCAAAATAGGATTCGCTTTTTTTCGAATTTCATCGCTCTTGTTACAGCTCTTCGAGTTTGTCATAGGTTGGTGATTTTGTTCAGGAGTTGAATTCTAAAGGACTATACCTACCCTCACAAAAGAAAAAGAAAATCGTTGTCTTGTGTTCCCGTCTTCCAGAAAACGTGAAATTAGGAAGTTTTACGTCGTAGACGTGCAACGACGGCAAAGAAATTTACAAAAAAGGGTGATGCACGTACAAAGTTTAACCCTATTGCGGTTTTTCCGTCGTCGTTACTTAAGGTGTCTATTACCAGAGAGCTTTTCGTCCCGACACATCTATCCGATATGTGACTCTCCGGTGACTCTCCACTTTGGAGATCGGCGCGGCGCAGCTTCGCCCCGCTACAGAAATTGCGCCGAAATCACCGTTCTTGCTTGGGATTCGTGCCGGTGCAAAAGCTATCCGATGTCAGCGTGTGAACATTAGGGACCTTACGAAACCACGACGACGACGACGGCAACGGGAACGTCAAAAAACAATAGGGTTAATAAGCAAAACAACAACTCTGCGCGTGCATCACGTTTTTTTTTTTGTACATTTCTTTGCCTTCACTGCACAACTACGACGTGAAATGACCCAATTTTAAGTTACCATGGGAACGGGAACGACAAGGCGATAAATTCTACCATCTCTGTTCGAACTTGTGCGCGTTCCCCTCTCTTCAGCTCCAGTCAAAATCCCCTTCTTTAAGTAACAGGGCGAATTGGGATAATCGCGAAAAAGTTTAAAATGAGGCGAAGTCTGTTTTTGAGCAAAGTTTTCGTGGGCGTCGCCGTTGTCGGATCGTAAGGCCTCTATTGCCTAAAAATGGAGAGTCACATATAGACATTATTCACGAGGTCAGCACTTTTTAACATCTGTCGAAAGGCCCTTGGACACCTTATGAAGTTTACACAACGTAGTATTCCTTATCGTTTTGGATTAGCCGGTTAAGCACTGCGTTTTACAGATTAGGGTTAAGCACTGCGTTTACTGATTAGGGTTAAGCACTGCCTTTACTGATTAGCGTTAAGCACTGTGTACTTTAATGTACCTTGTGTAAACTTCATAAGGTGTCCAAGGGCCTTTCGACGGATGTTCAAGATACCCGCCATCTTTGCACGCGCTTTATGATTGATGGGATAAAAGCAATGTCACGTGGTATTTCCGGGGGGCAAACAAAAGATAAAATTTGTCAATGCGAGAAATCGCGGTCGACTTTGTTTATTCTCTTAAAACGAAGCGACAATTAATATTCATGCAAAATGTACGGTTTGAGTTTCGACAAAATTACGTCATTGTTGCTTGCTGTGAGGAAATCTACGGTCGGTACTGCATTAAAAAAGTAATAATGTTCACTTCCACCCATAGTTTGCCACTGTCGTCTTTAATACAAAACCTTTTTCATTTTCTGTTGTCAAGAATGAACAAACTCGACTGCGATTTCTTGTACTGATTGGAAGAATTTATCACTTGTTTGCCCCCTAAGAACCACGTGACATGGCTTTTATCCCGATCAGTAGTTAAGCGCGTGAAAAGGTGGCGGGTCTATTGGATAGGTGTTTATAATATGCCGGAAGGGATAGCTTTTCGTGCCGGTGTAGTGCGAACATAGCGTTAAATTCAAAGTTTGTTATACTACACCTCCCTTGTCCTTCTGTTGGAATAAATCTAGAAAGGCTAGCAAATAATTAAAATATAATTTGCAGTAAAGAATAATCACATGGCTTTTTATTAAAACAAGCCTTCCTTATATTCTTGTTTCCTTAGTGTCCAGCTCGGTTGAAGATGGTATAAGAGAATTGTCAAACGTCCTTAATTCCTTGCCTGAGTCAGTAGTCCAGGTCATGAAGTACCTCTTTTCTTTTCTTAGCTTGTAAGTACTGTTGTTTAGAAATTGGTTGATATTTGGTTTTAAAAGCGCTGCACCGATGTCGCAGATATTATGGGTTCGAATCACGTTTAAGCTAATTTTTATTATTATTGTTATTGTCATCATCATCATCATCGTCCTCGTCGTCATTATTATTATTATTATTATTATTTTATTACGTTTATTTTTCTTTCCCTGTTATGAAGGGTTGCTGAACACAGTGACTCCAACAAAATGGACGCGCATAACCTAGCAGTGGTGTTTGGTCCTACGTTGTTTCGAATCCCGTCTGAACAGGACATGATAGCTTACCAGAGTCAAGTGAATGGTATGATAGAACTGCTCATCAAGCACAGTGGTGAGGTGTTCCCTGGCTCGGGAGAGTCATTACGTGAAAAATTATCGGAAACGGAAGATGATAGTGATAGTGAAGAAGGTAAGAATGTAGAATTTCTTTTAAAAGGCTTGTTTATCGTGGAAAGTACGCTTAGCTTATGCAGCTAGTTTACAGGCACTCCACTCAAATACTTAGAAACGAATGACTCAAATACAATATAACAGGAGCAAAAACCCCAGCCGGCAGGAGGCAACCAGTTGGCTTGCCAAGGATTTGATTTCTGGACGACCGAGAACAAATCCGGCAAGTGACCAGAGCGGGACTCGAACCCGGGACTGCCGGATTGCGAGCCATTTTGACAGTCATAATATTAGAAAAAGGTCCTCGAGGGATGAATTCTCGCTTTCATAGCAAAACTCAGAGACATATATAGAGGATATTACATGACCGCTTGGAGATAAGAAATTTCTCTTCCGATGTTGAGTGAAATATTGTTATTCTATAAACACCATTTTTTTAATAAACACAATTTGTTGTTACATAAACACCAATGAAATACCAAACCTTTTCACTTTAATTGTTTTTTGTTGTTAAAGACGCGATTTACTATATAGCCATAGCAACGGTGGTCTTCAGTTTCACTTGTGAAGATAACATGTTATTTTCACATGTGAAGATACCATGTTCTCGCGCGGAAGCTCACCTGGTATTTCATTGTTGTTTATTGTTGGTTTTCACATGACGTCACTAAAATTCAAACTAAAAAACTATCGATCCTACCGAGATTTTACTTTCACGATGCATTAGAGCAGCTGAAAGCTAATTTTCATACAAATTTTCGCTTCAAAAGGGTTCTTGGTTTTGCGATAGAGGACACTTGAATTTCTAAGTTTTTGCGTGACGCGGCATTTACATGACGGCCAAGAGAGCTGTCGTGTAGGTTAAAAAAAATGACTTATTTCAGGAAATTTTGCTATTTAAACAGATCATGTATTAGAAAAAGTATTACTTTAATGTTTATGAGTTTCTCGAGGAATAATTTCACGCTTTTGTAGCAAAACTCGGTAACAGATGTTTCTGCTCGTTTCCGTCCGCCATGTTGAAGCTCATCCAGGTGAGCACCAGCATGGCGTCTCCATACAAATCTCTGTAAGTTTGGGTAAAACATTTCCTCGGATATCTCGTATACGAAATATTCCTCTAACCTGAATCTTGGCGAGGGTCTTTGTACATGTACCTCCTTTCATTTCCCAGATTCTGGACTTTATCTATTGGACGGTTTTGATTTTTATTTTGATCTATTTTGAATGGCGTGACACTGAAAACCAGCAATATAATAATTAAAGTTTCTGTTATTTACCGGCCGACAAGTTAGCACCCATCCGGATAAATATCAACGTGGAGTCTCCAGATATTAAGCTCTGTAAATTTGGGTAAATCATTTCCCCGAATATATCGCATATGAAAAATTGCACTGACTTGAATCTTGGCGAGGGTCTTAGGATATTTATCTCCCTTCTTTTCCTAGATTCTAGACTATATCTGTTGAACGGTGTTGATTTTAATTAGCGTGACAGTGAAAACAAGCAATTGTGATGTACCTTTTTGTTTAAACTCTTGTTTTTTTGTTGTTGTTATTTTTTTTCGCAGACTTCGAGCCAAGAGACGCGGAAGCTCTTTTCGACTACTCAGCTCGCTCTTCCAAAGAACTTTCTTTCAAGAAAGGCGACATTATTCGTGTTTTCAAGCGTTTCAATCCTGACTGGTGGGACGGGACCATAAACGGATCGGACGGTTTTGTGCCCGCGAAATACATCCGCATTCACAACGATGATAATGATAATGACATTACAGACAGCGAGGGCAGCTTGTCAGTTCCTGGTGAACTGACACCTTCGCCGAAAGTACCCAGTAGTGGGGATAGACCCAGGGACTTAAATGTGCCTCCGAGGATCCCAAAGAGGGAGGGCTCGCTCAGGGGATGGGATAATATTCCTTCGCCCACCTCTGAGGTGGCAAGCCCCACAGGATCAAGTCCCCAAACTGGTGGCATGTCATCGTTTAAGAAGACTTCACTAACAAGTACCCCGGTTTCATCATCGTCGTCAGGGCCACCAGCTATCTCGTCAGAAGATATTGTGAAACGACAATTGAATCTCTTACGGAAGGCTCCAAAGGAGGAAAAGGAAACCGACGGTTCCGTCGATAAAACCCCTGAAAAAGATCAACCGTCTTTCGCCATGCCGCGGCTCCGAAGTATCTCACCTCCCAGAAAGTCTTCGTCCAACCAGGAAAAAGAAGGGGGCTTACCAGATGAATTAAGAAATGCAACCAAAGAACAACATCGTAGATCTAGTGATGTTATCTGGCAACCTAGAGGAGAATCGCCTGGTAATCGCTCCCCGCCTGGAAGTCCTCGTTCGTCGACCGCGGCGAAGGTTCCTCCAGCTGTCCTTCCCAAGCCCAAAGGTGGAAGCCGCAATCCAGCTCCTCCCTTTCGGAAAAATTCCGATGACTTACTAGCATCTTTGCATGCTGCACAAGCTGTACGGAGCCACCGGGGTGGGTCTACGGGGGAAGATCCGAGAAAGAGTAGGGGGTCTGTTGGGGATGATACGGCCTTTTAATTCGTGGGATGGTTCAATAGCGACAAGGTTATATGGATATATGAGATCAATACAGTAGGTGATGACGTTGGTTGATTTTTTTTTTTCAGACGATCAGTTAAGTAGGCGAACAAAGGAGCAAGGGGAAATGGTCCGGGGGGGCGGAGGTGTGGAGGGGCAGGGGGGTAGATGATCTAGTAATTTGAATACAAATGCCGTCTTCAAAGATGGGCGTAAATTGGAGTTCAAAACCTGGAGCGTTCAACTGCCATGTGTTCGTTTCATGGCGTTTGTGTAGACAGATTTCCCCCAACCGCATCCCACCACCCCCCCCAAAAAACCGGCTTATTTGTACAAACGCAGGATTCCCGAAAAAAGATGCGGCTAAAAATAAACGCGGTGATGTACGGCTAGTGTGGGAGTTGCTCGCTGCGTTTAGGGGGCTTCTGGCCCTACCAAAGTGAGGTTGGTTGGAAGTGGGGGGGAGGGGGGGGATTAGATCTGCCGAGGACCGGGACTGTGTAAGTGATTGCAGCGAATTATTGTTTCACAAAGAAGAAGAATGCATTGACGCAGACCTTTCGTTGCCTGCAGTTTACTAGTTATAGGAACCCAAAAGTCATGTGAACTTCACTAATTTTGATATATAAAAACTACGTTAATAAATATAATTTTACTATGTCATCATTATCCATGATTAAGGAGTTTCATTTTTAGTAACAGTTTCAAGTTTGGAAAGGTCTTCACTTAGGGAAGTGGCTTGGGCGTTTATCTGTTTTATAGTCTTTCGCATATTTAGTATGGTGACTTTTCAAGATGAAAGTACGACTATCATTTAATTGTGGAAAGTTCAGTTATAATTGTATTGTAAATATGTAATTTTATTAGTAAAAATTCGTTTGGAGTATAGACTAAATTTCCCTTTTTGTTCAAGGTTCTTTTTGTGTAGGTGACGTTATTATTTATGATTCTGTTTGAAATGCAAGGAAATCAAAATAACAGCTTGAGGTTTTATGACATTTTGCAGTATAACGTGATTCTCGTATTGGTTCTAGATTTCTTTTCATCTTGTGGCATCTTCCGCCTTTTTGGGGGCCTGCTTACATGAAGGTGGGGACAAGCGGCGTTTTTTGGTGATTAATGTTCCAATTAACCAATCAGATCTGTAGAAAAGGGCGGGAAAACTCTTCGCGGGTGGTTTTGATTTGATTTCTGATTAGTCGCGAATGTGATTAATGCTGTGGCTTTCTATTGTCAATTGTAAAGCCTCCGCCAAAGGCAGTTACTTGAATTTGGCCCGAATTTGATGTAACACGAAAGGCGGGTTACCTCACCTTGAAACGTTTAATCACTGGCAAATTAAAATGAGTCAGGGATTTTATGGACAAGCGGGTTACCCCACCTAAGCGCGCTGCCTCACCTACCTGGGGTTCCCCTCTTCCATGTAACCAGGCCCTTTTTTGTCAGAACAGGATAATGCATGGTGACGTTATTGTGTACATTTTGGCTTATTGGCATACCATTTTACCCACAATTTGACAAAACTGGTTAACTTAAGACGGCGTTTTAATAGGCAATTATTTTTGTGTTTGCCTGTTCTGTCGATATTCATTCTGGTTCACTGAATGGTACTTGAGGTGCTAAAAGATGTAGTTGCCCAAAGGAAACACGTGGCCGGTAGCCTTTTAAATGGAATCATTTTTCTCAGTGTTGGAAAAATGTGACAATTCCTTGAAACTATCTTAAGAAGGTGATGTTACACGAGGCGTTTGGCAACAACGATTTTTAGACATAGACCTATTCGGCTAACTCAATGTTGTATCCAATTCAAATCTCCCGGGGTTAAGAATCTTTGTGTATTGTATTTGCATTGTTGTGTCATTCACATTTAAATGACATGGAAATTCCTGAAGTAAAAGTTTTATTCCCAAAGGGTTTGAATTGGGTACAATATTGAGTTAGCCGAATAGGTATATTGTTGTGACATTGTTTTGAATAGTTACAACTTTATTCTAACATTGCAACGCTGTGTTGCACTAAAAATGGTCGTGGCGGATCGTACCGTGTAAGAGTCGTTCAGTAAGTTGGTATTCTAAAGACTTGAACGAACAATAATTCAAAGAGATATTTTGGTGTATGTAAGAAAATTTAGATAACTTATCAATCAGTTCAATAATAAATCAACCGTTTTGTAACTTTCTAGCCGCTTTTTGCTAAGTTAACGTTACTCTCTTGTACTTGTTGTAATTCCCCCATACTCCCATCGTGGTATAATGATTTGTGCTGAATGGACCCAACTTACTTTATTTCCAAGGAGACCAACAAGACTACGATAAAACAGGTTTAAAAAACGTGCAACTTGTTTGCAAGATTGCTGCAAAACGAGTCGAAAAGCGATGGTGCGCGTTTTGTCGACCTGCGTTCAAAGAAGAAGAAGAAGAAGAATTTAAAAAATGTATAATGTATCTATATAAGGGGGTGTTT
Source organism: Porites divaricata (assembly GCA_038088405.1). NCBI lineage: Eukaryota > Metazoa > Cnidaria > Anthozoa > Scleractinia > Poritidae > Porites > Porites divaricata. Next base: position 9,227,705 of record JBBMOI010000015.1, on the reverse strand, counting down.
ACATGACACCGGGGCGACTTTCTCCCCTGAGCGAGTTCACTCCGGTTCCCTCTCATGGCTCTACATTTGTTTACATGATACCACCACAAAATGTCGTGCCGACGCGAGTCGCCCCGCCGTGAGTTCACTCCGGTTGTCGCACCGGGGCGAGAATTTCACTCCGGTACGAGATTTCGCAACGGTATCATGTAAACGCGAAACGTCCACCCGTTCCGGTGGGAAATCGGTCTGCTGGTAGGCTGGAACGAGTAGAGCATGCGTAATGTTTGCGATTTTGAATCACACGTGTATTTTATCAACATGAAGTGTACCTTCAAATAACAAGATATGAAATGGTTGTGACAAGAATGGATACCTCAAAATCAGGTTGGACACCTTATGTTTATTACACAACGCTATACTCTACTCCACGCTATGCGAATTTAAAAAGTGGGGAAATCAGAGTAAAAGACAATTGTGCAAGGAAAAGAGTTGGATACAGGGTTTAGCACCGAAGTACAGTGATTAGGGTTAAGCGCTGTTTTAAAAACGGTTAACTTTCAATAATGTAATGATCAACGCCATGTAAAGTACGTTAAAATTAACCGGTCTCGGCAGTTAGCCCTTGATGGTGTAGTGAATACGGATGTGGATTATATATCAAATTACACGGGTTCAAGTCCTACGAACTACCTACTGTTTTCTTCTGTTTTCTTTCATTTCTTATTTACTACTTTAAGTTATCAGACTCCTATATCATGTATGTTGAGCGAAGATGACAATCTGACTTTGGGGTATCCATTCTAGTCACAACCGATATGAAATGACCCAGTCATCATGTAAACGCGATACGAAATCAAAAAGTCATCCCGGTATGAAACTCGCGCCGGTGCGAGTTTTCTCATGTAAACACCCCCTAACACGCCTTTTCCATGCAAATACGATCAATAGCGCGTAAAAATCAGGTTGTTGCAGGTTGCGAACGTTTTTTGCTAAAAGTAGAGAAAAGATATACTTTTTGAATTTTTTTTTGCAGCAAGTGACGTAACTCCCGTGACTTGACTGACGTGACTCCCCCGTACTTGTATCCAATCAGAAGTCAATATTCACGCAACTTACAGTAACCTTTATTTGTTGCAAGACAGGTTTCAATGTGGGGCGCAACTTTTTGCAGAAATGTTGCAAAACAAGTTTCACGTTTATGTTGTGTGTTCCGCGTACCTGGGAATCACATATCCCTAGTGATATGTGTTGCCCTACCTGACAAACACATATCCCTAGTCATATGTGTTCCCCTACCTGACAAACACATATCCCTAGTCAAATGTGTTCCCCTACCTGACAAACACATATCCCTAGTCAAATGTGTTCCCCTACCTGACAAACACGTATCCCTAGTCATATGTGTTCCCCTACCTGACAAACACATATCCCTAGTCATATGTGTTCCCCTACCTGACAAACACATATCCCTAGTCATATGTGTTCCCCTACCTGACAAACACATATCCCTAGTCAAATGTGTTCCCCTACCTGACAAACACATATCCCTAGTCAAATGTGTTCCCCTACCTGACAAACACGTATCCCTAGTCATATGTGTTCCCCTACCTGACAGACACATATCCCTAGTCGTATTTTTTCCCCTACCTGACAGACACATATCCCTAGTGATTTGTGTTCCCCCTACCTTGGAAATACATATCCCTAGTGATATGTGTCCCCCTACCTGGCAGACACATATCCCTAGTCATATGTGTTCCCCTACCTGACAAAAACACTTCCCCAGTCACATGTGTTCCCCTGCCTGACGAACACATATCCCTAGTCATATGTGTTACCCAACCTGACAAACACATATCCCTAGTCAAATGTGTTCCTCCTACCTTGGAAACATATATCCCTAGTGATAGGTGCTCCCCTACCTAAGAAACACATATCCCTAGTCATATGTGTTCCCCTACCTGACAAACCTGTATCGCTAGGGAAACATACATCCCTATTGATATGTGCTCCCCAACCTGGGAAACATATCTCCCTAGTGATATGTGTTCCCCCACCTGAGAAACATATATCCCTAGTCTTATGTGTTCCCCTACCTGGCAAACACATATCCCTAGTCATATGTGTTCCCCCTACCTTGGAAATACCTATCCCTAATGATATCTGTTCCCCATACCTGGGAAACACATATCCCTAGTGATATCTGTTCCCCGTACTTGGGAAACACATATCCCTAGTGGCATGTGTTCCCCTACCTGGGAAACACATATCCCTAGTGATATGTGTCCCCCCCTACGTGGCAAACACATATCCCTAGTCAAATTTGTTCCCCCTACCTTGGAAACACATATCCCTAGTGATATATGTTCTTCTATCTGGGAAACACATATCCCTAGTGAGATACGTTCCTCTACCTGGCAAACAGATATCCCTAGTGATATGTGTTTCCCCACCTGGGAAACACATATCCCTTGGCGATCAGAGTAAATTTCACGTGGTTATATAGTCCCACGCGCCTTTGGGGTCTGAGTCGAAATTCTGCTGTTGCTGGCATTTTCTCGTGAAAGTCGATCGCGTGATACATAGAATCTCGTGCTTTTTGTGCCTCTGCAAAACACTCAAGAAATGCTAGCATTCAACACCTCAGCCATTTTCTTTTTAGAGTTTTTAATTCTCGTCTTGATGTACGCTCAACTGGCTGGAGACGTTACGTGACAGGAAGCCCTTCTATTTTCTCATACTAAATTATTATATCTCGGTGAGCCGTTCGGAAGTCAGCCAGGTTGCAGAAAGCAAATAAAAGGCCAGTCTGAATGAAGTAAAAGGTTACGTTGCTCTATCTTTCTGAAGTTAAACGAGATGTTTTTGTGACGTTTTTGTTTTTTTTACCTTACATTTCCAATAAGATACCGATTATTACTTGAACACCACTCCCATCGTATATGGTAGTTTCCGTAGTGTAGTGGTCATCACGTCCGCCTAACACGCGGAAGGTCGCCAGTTCAAATCTGGCCGGAAACACTTTGTAATTAACTTTTTTTGTTTAAATGGGACAAATCAGTACAAAGTACATAGCCGTGAAAGCATAGGTTTTGACTAAATAACAGTTAAAGTTTAATGTAAAAAAGGTTAAATTACTTACTTTTAAGTAGTCTATTGTCGTCCCTAGTCATTTCTTCAGATCGACTTCTGAATCAAAACAAAGCATGTTTCCAGGCTTTAGTACAAGAAATATAAGGGCAGAAATGATCAGAAACGACAAAGTAAACTTTATTTAGTCAAAATAAACTCACGCTTCCTGTGGCCCATAGTGAGAGCCATTTAGGAGAGACCAGGAGCCCAGGAGAGATAAATTGGTATTTCGCTATTGAAGTCTGGGCCTGTGTATGGGCTATAGGAAACATGCATTAGGCTTCGACTAAATTAAAGTTAAATTTTATTTAATAAACTTGTATGTACCGTTTACGTGGTCAAAATTACGATAGAAGAGAATTGTAAGGGGAATTTTGAGTATTCTTATTCCGGAATACGATCAATCAAACGTTAACGCACCCTTCAAATCAAACATTCAAGGTCAAAAGAAAAAATGAAAGCCTTCCAAGCATTCATCTTAATCCGAAAACCAAAAGAATCTCCCCGGCGGGGAATCAAACCCCGGTCTCCCGCGTGACAGGCGGGGATACTCACCACTATACTACCGAGGGATTGGATACGTTAGAACTAGGCTTAATGGGTGTTATGCAATGGGGATACGCCCCATTGCACTTTAAAGTAAAATAATTTCAACATCGTCTTAACTATGAACGCCAAACTTACCTTTTTCCTATAATGTGGGAAACATTTACCACGGATTTTTTTGACATACATTTTTATAAAAAAAGCCCCCAACCCCCCCTCCCCTCCCCCCCGCACTGCATCACTAGGTCGCAGGAAGCAAAAAAATTAAAGCTAAACGAAACTGTCCCTTGTTTTGGGTCATTTTTGACAACCCAGGAGTTAAACAAGAGAAACTGTTATACTAGCGGTAAAAGTTTCCTGTCAAAAATCCGTCGTAAATTGCATGTTCGCTCGTTATTGGGAAAAGGGGTAAGTTTGGCGGTCAAAGCTAAGACATACTTTACTGTCACATGGGGTGTTTCACCATTACATAATCCATTAAGCCCAACACATCCAAATCCTCGGTAGTATAGTGGTGAGTATCCCCGCCTGTCACGCGGGAGACCGGGCTTCGATTCCCCGCCGGGGAGGTTCTTTTGCTTTTCGGATTTAGATAAATGCTTGGAATGCTTTTTTTATTTTACCTTTGAAGTTTTGCTCGTTTGAAGGGTTGGTTTGATTGATTATTTTCTGGGATAAGACTGTGCTTAAATGTTCTTTTACAAATCTCCTCTAGCGTAATTTTTTGACCACAAAAACGTTACATGCAAGTTTATTTAATAAAAATGTAACTTTAATTTAGTTAATGCATGTTTCCTATAACCCATGCATAGCCCCAAACTTCAATAGCGAAATACCAATTTATCTCTCCTGGGCTCCTGGTTTCTCTTAGTTCGGCTCTCAACATATGCATAAATAAAGGTTACATTGTCGTTTCTGGTCATTTCTGCCCGCGCGTACATTTTTTGCAGAAAGCCTAGAAGCATGCTTTGTTCAGGGGCACCTAACGAAAAATTTTGAGAAAAAGACCTAAAAACATCATCAAAGCATGAATAAAAATTTTTGAAGCCATTTTAGGCATTTTGAGAGATTGCTGGGAAAACTTTATCTGTTCCTCACTCCCGGCGTGACTGATGAAAGAGTTCTCCCAGCCAGCAAGGTGCACCTATAACCTGCAACCTGACTTACCGAGAAGCTTCCCAGCAGACGTATATCCAGACATTACTGCCCAGTTAGGGTGTGGTCATAGGACAAAATTCAGCCCTTCAGAGAGTGCGGTGGGGGGAGGTGGTCGATAGGAAATCGGGTGTGGCATAAGGGCCAAATTGACCCCTTTAGTGCGGTGGGGGAGGGGGGAAGAGATTGCTGACAAATACCACACACCAGCTATTCTACAGGACCTAGCAACACTTTTCTTCCAAGGACATATCATTTTTTCAAACCTCGCAGCCAGCAAAAATTTGCCTGAAGAACGGATATCTTAAGGAAAAGATTCATTGTGTGCCCGTGTTTGTTTTCATTCAAAAGTCGATCTGCAGAAATGACTAGAAACGCTTCAAAGTAAGTAATTCAGTTTTATTAAATAAAAATTTAACAGTTGCCTCATTTAAAGAAAAAAGTAAAGTGTTTCCGGCCAGACTTGAACTGACGACCTTCCGCGTGTGAGGCGGACGTGATAACCACTACACTACGGAAACAACTGTTAACATTTTCGCTGTTGTTTACTTTTTTTTTCCAATACAACTTTATCGAACATACACGCGTACAGTTAATATTCACAAAAGACAATCTACAACAAATCGAAGCTGACAAAAAGAAACCTAACACAATAAAAACATTAGTGGTACCTAAATGGGAGCGCAGTCAGTTAAGTAAACAGAATTTCACACCGTATTTAAGAGAGACGAAAAAACAGACCATTTTGTTTTGAAATCTTTTTCGCGACTAGTCGTACAAGAAATATATTTTTCTAGACTAATTTTATCTCGAGCTAGGGAAACAAATTCATTAAAGATGTAAAATTTACCGTTAAGAGCTTTTACATAAAGAAAATACTTTCCTATAATGACTGAGGACTACGGCAGAATTTAGAATCGTTATTAATAATGCCAAACATAATTTCTTTTATTGATAGCGATAATTTTGGTTGCATTCCTTTTAGCCAAACTTTTTTCGGATTTGGACAATCCAGATTGTTTGGATTTTCGTGCTAGCCGAAACAAAAATCTGAAATAAGATTGATCCATACAGAAGCTGCCTGCGGCTCCGATCTTCTTCTCAATTTTAGCGCATCGTTTTTTACGTCTTCCTGCTAAATTAAGCATCTTCTCGTGGAAAAAGGGAAAAAAATGCTCTTTAACTAGTGGTGTTTCATGCTGGAACTCCGGCGTCAACTTAAAACTATCTGGAATTTGATTCAAGAACATTTCAGAAGACAAATACGAATTCTCAAGCGCTGAGAAGCACGCTCTTGACACACAGACATTGGCCAGTATAGTTTTTTCGGTGAGAAAATCTAAGCGTTTTCACTTCCTAACGGATTTAGAGTGACAGTGGAACTTGAGTTTAATATACTACAATCCTTTAGCGGCATAGAACAACGAAGGAGTTGAAAATAACTTTTGCCCGAACTAACCTTGACCTGCTGTGTTTATTGATGAACGAGCACGTTTTTGCGATCGAAAAGCAGTTTCATTAAATGGAACAAAGATCTGAAACCAGATTGAGATACCAATCTGAACGATCCACATTCAGAGGTAGATCGTTCGGATTGCAATCTTAGATTGGTTTAGTCTTTAAAGGAACAAAAAATCGAATTTTCGATCGCAAAATCCGGATTTAGATTGGCTAAAAGGAATGCAACCTTTGAGCTCACCATACGTGAGGCCCAATCCAGAAACTCTTTCCAGAACAACGTGGCTTGCGCGCACTCAGTGAAAAGATGAATGATGGTGTGATCTGCTGGACAAAAAGGGCAGCGTGGGGAGCCTTCTTTCTTCATTTTAAATAATAAGCTCTTAGTGCACAGAATATTGTGAATAATTTTGTACTGGAACATTGATAGCTTTACTTCTTTTGTTACTTCAAAAGGCAATAGATATAATCTTCCTTCTGGTAGCCAAAATTTAAGAGTCTTTTCTCACAAGTCGGCGGAGGCTTTGATCGAAGAGACAGCAGCTTAGTATAAATTTTTTTGCAAGTCATTTCCTCTGTTAATATTTGCGGTGTTGAGCTTTGTTCGAGGGAGCAATTAAGCAGTCTTTTCCAACTTTGAGGGATGGCGTTAACAAGGCTAAAGTAATGTAAGAAATTACATCTTACATTAAATTTATTACTAAAAGAGTCGAAGGACGGAAAGCAGTTTTGCTGTGTGTCAAAGAAGTCATTAATTTTGAGAATTCCTGCGTAACGCCAATGCTGCAAGTACATAGATTTCTTATCAAACATAATAAACTTATTATTCCAAACTATCTGTTCAAGAACATCATTTTTGCTTTTTGGGTTGGAAGCTATTACGTCTTGCCAAAATATGATTATTTCGTGATAAAAACCCGGAAGGCATTTACATAGATTAAGGTGACCGGTGTCATAGTTACATTTGAAAAGCTCTGGGCCCCCAACATTCACCAGGAGGGACTTCGGGATGTACTGCCACGGAGCGTCTGAGTTTGAGCAAAGTCGCTTAACCCAATTTAACTTTAAAGCCTTGTTAAATAAAACAAAGTCTTTCATCTCTAAGCCTCCCTCTTGCCTTGTTTTGATGAGCGTAGTGTATTTTGTCTTGGGTGGTTTGTGGCCCTAAATAAAATCTAATACTATTTTGTTTACTTCGTCAACAAAAAGTTTTGGAGTTTCCATTACACTGCAGATAAATACCAGTTTGGAGAGCGCGAGGGAGTTCACTAGATTTATTTTGCCGTAAACAGAAATGTCCCTTTGAGACCATATGTTTAACAGTTTTTTAAAGGAAATTAACTTATCCCAGAAGCTCCTCTGCAGAACCGTGTCACGTTCGTACGCAAAATGAACACCAAGCGCGTAGACGGGCTCCTCACTAATTTGTAAATTTAAAGTTTTATCTTTCCTGTGGCGCCATGAATCAAGCCAAAACAGTTCCGATTTTGATTCGTTTATTTTAAGGCAAGAACATCTCTCAAAAAGGCCTAGCAGTTCAAATAGCTGCATGAAGGACTCACTATCACTCAAGAGCGCTGTCGTGTCATCCGCATACTGAGATAATTTTATTTCCTGAGAGCCATTGTACTCAATTTCAATTCCTTTCATCATTTTGGAGCGTCTTATCTTTTGCGCAAGGACCTCAATGGCTATAACAAACAAGAAACCCGATAGTGGGCACCCCTGTCGAACGCCTCTTTCAAGTAAGAAGGGTTCCGACGCGTGACCATTGTTCAAAACACAACTGGAGATATCATGATAAAAAATATAACACCACTGGCGGAGATCAGGGCTAAAGTTAGTTGCTTCCAGGCAGTTTTGAATGTAGCTCCATTCCACCGAATCGAAAGCTTTCTCAAAATCTAAGAAGACGGCCACGCCTGGAATATCCAAATGCTGTGTGTTCCATTCAGTATCTAAAATCAATCTGATACTTTCGCCTATGAACCTTCCTTTTACGTAACCTGTTTGAGTGGGATTGATCACATGTGGAAGTACTTTCTATACGGAGAGCAATGGTTTTGGTTGCAATCTTGTAATCTACGTTAAGTAAAGAGACAGGTCTCCAGTTTTTAAATCCCTGGTATCCTTTTTTTCTTTGGAATCAAAGATATAATCCCTTGTCGTTGAGAAATAGATAGATTTCCAGTATTGAAGGCGTAGTTAAAGCTGTTGACAACATAGGTGCTAATAATGTCCCAGAAAGCACGATAGAATTCTCAGTGTTGTTAGCCAGTCAGAGCCAGGAGATTTGTTATTTTGCATCATTGATAATGCTTTTGTATTTTCAGCTAAAGTTATCTCTCCTTCACAAGTGCTGGCCATCTCTTTAGGTAGTTGAAAATCCACACTGAACTGAACTCACTATTAGGGTCCACATTCCTAGAGGAGTACAATTCTTAAAAGAAGTTGCGCTCTTCATTAAGAAGTTTTTTTGGATCATTAATCCTAGTGCCGTTGTGGTAAATCAAAGAAAATATATGTTTTCGCCGGTAGTTTAATTTTTCTAAATTAAGAAAATATTTACTGTTTTTTCTCCATGCTCATACCAGCGGGCCCTGCTTCTTATAATAGCACCACGTGTTCTTTTCAGTTTGAAAATCAGAAAGTTTGATTTTGATTCGCTCAAGTTCGGCTTTGTCATCTTCACTGTATGCTGTCTGAAGTTTAGCGCTCAGTTGAGCAAACCTAGATGTAAGGAGTTTCTCTTCATCGTGCTTTGCTTTCAATTTAGAAAACCGAACTGCCCAGCCTCTGATCTCCATCTTGACCATTTCCCAAAACAGACCTTTGTCTTTGACTTCTTTGTACTTTTCAACGAATTCTGGAATTTTAGAGCGGAATAAAGCTACTTATTCATTGTCAGATAACAAAGAATTATTAAACCTCCAATAGCCTGGACCGCGAGGCGCGGTTTCTTCATCAAAACAGATGGTAAGAATTAAAGCGGAATGATCTGAGAAGATGTTGGGCATGATTCTGCATTCTGGAATCAACTTTTGCAAAAAGTTTGGGATGAAAAAATAGTCAAGTCTGCCTTGTATCTTCATCGACGGATTGCTCCAAGTGAAACCGATATTGTGCAAGTTTACTATGCGCCATGCGTCCACAAAAATGTGAACCCTAATTGTCGACTCAAACTCAGTTACTGCTGCATTTTTTGAGTCAAAAGGCCTGCCACCTTTCTTGTCCTTGGCATTCATAACGCAGTTAAAATCGCCACCTAACACAAGGTTTTCATTTGCATATGCAGATAACACAGAGCTGGACAGATCCCTAAGGAAAAGTATTTGTTGAGAAGGATGATTTGGTGCATAAATATTCACAAAGACTATGTTTGTTTCATCAATTGATGTTTCTGCGAAGATGTATCTTCCATTTTTATCGGCTAAGGTTTTGTTAATAGTGACATTGAGATTTGGTTTAAACAGGACCATTACTCCTTTACTGTGAGTTGTAACGTGGCTAGCTACAACTTTCCCACCCCACTCGGCTTGCTTCCCATCGTTTTATAGTTTCCGTAGAAGAATAAGTTTCTTGGAGGAAAATAATGTCCGATCGTTGCAGGTGCAGCCATCGAAAAACCTGTCTTCTTTTTCTAGAACTGTTTAGCCCTCTTACATTCAGTGTCAAAAGCTTATGTGACAATTATTTGTTGCTCAGTTATGACATGAAGCAGTTTTCCTTGCCTGTGTGGAACAATCCATAGACACAAGTATAAATTTATAAGGCCTGGATCGCTTTCCCCTTTAGGGAAGGGAAGCAAAATTGACTGCGCAAAAATTAAGACGAAACAAGAAAGAAAATAAAAACGCGAAACGTACGAACAAAAACTTCCTGACTTACCTCTGAATTTGAGCAGCGTTGACTGACTGCGCAGAGAGCTAATTTGGTTTGTAAAGAAAGGGCAGCACTAAAACATGGAATCCGGAATCCGGAAACGGAAACAGGATACGGAATCAAATATCAATGATAGAAAATTAAAGAATTTTACATTGCATAATTTAGTACAATCCAAAGAGAATTTGTTTTAGTTTTCTTGGCAGTTCCATTAAATATATTCTTGCTATTGTCCCTCGTGTCTTGTTATTGTGTGTTTTGGACATAAATTCAACTTTAATTTTTCGCCAAACTGAATGCTGATGGAATACTGGTGTAATTGAGTTTGCATTGACGTCCGTATTTTTGTTGAAGAGGCTTATTAAACATGGCGCATTATTTTGATGTAATCAGTTGTGGAATCAACAAATGCATGCACAGTTCTCTATTCTCTATGGACTATAATATACCATGGTTCTCTTTAGTAAGTTGTCTTGATAAATAAAACTGAACACTGTTAAAGACAACCCAGAAATGGCCCCCATGAAAAACTTGACGACGACACCTTACGGCTATATAAACGACGCCTCTGTCGATTTAAACCTTTCACTGCCAGAGTCGGTGCTTGATAGAGTTTTGTAAGGTGACTCTACCTTTTGAGTCTGCGGACGAAATCATATGATGTAAACATTCAAATGCAAGCTCTCTGCCTGTAGTTACACACGGTGCTATTTGTTTTTCAGAATTTGAGAAAATGAAATTGTGACATTTGGTTGAAATTTGCTTTTGGCTAAATTTGGCAGTGAGAAGTTCGAACGAAGTTTGTCTCAATATAACTTACCTCTTTCTAAAGGAACTAGTTATTGTCAGTGATGATTTTTCTCCTCGCTTTGCTGTCCCATGAGAATTTGCATTCATTCGGCCAGAAGTGGTATGAAGAGTCTTTTCACTGGAATTGACTCTTCTATTCATACAGTAGTCTCCTCTGCCCAAGTAGTTTATTCATTTTTTTTTAATCTGTTTATTTATTTTATTGTCATTGCTAACATATTTTTTTACAAATCGATCGCTTGGAGCCTTCTTTCACGGATTCCGTATTCCGTTTTCGTTTCCGGATTCCTGATTCCGGATTCCATGTTTTAGTGCTGCCGGTAAAGCACACTACTGGCCCCTAAAATATGGCCGTGAACAATAACATAAAAGTTCTGAGCTAATTTATACGTCCATTAAATGTCCGTAGAGAGGGAAAGCAATTGTCTCTGGGCCGCGGTAAAGCGACCCATCTATAATTAGCCTTTCTACCTTGAAAAATGCAGTACGCTTTTTTTGCTTAGCGGCGTTTAGTACTGGGTACAGCTGTTTCCTCATTTCTTCTACCTCCTTTGAAAAGTCGTCGGAAATTCCAAGGTTGCGGCCTTTCGTAAGGTTTTTGATGAAAGTTTTAATAAACTCTTATTTATTTATTTATTACAATCTATGGATTAAAAAACCAAAGGATGAACTGTAAAGGAGTCCTAGACCCCATATAAAAACAGATCATCTAAAAATATAAAGAAACACAATAAAATTATAGTTTCAGAAAATACAGAAATATAAAAGCTACTTAAAAATCACTGAAAAATTTCTTAACTCTAGACTTAAAAATATTTACATTATCAGAAACACGAATGTCTAACGGTAGTTGATTCCATTGGTCAGTAATTCTATGGAAAAAAACTATACTTCAAGACATTAGTTCTGGCATATTTCTTCTTTAAAATTAAAGAGTCCTTTGCCCTAAGTGAGAAGCGGTCAACTTCTGAGTGGAAATCTATAATTTTACTGATGTCAATATCAATGTTGCCATTAAGTACTTTATACAAGAAAGTCTCGTCAGCCAGTGATGTTCTCTTCTCCAGTGACATTAGGTTTAACTTCTTCAAACGAATGTCATAGGTATTCCATGATAAGTGATGATTTGTAATAATCCCCAAGTCTTTAAACTCTTTAACCTCTTCCAGTTCAGAGTTTTCCAAGAAAAAGCTAGAAGTGAGTGGTTGAATCTTCTTAGTAATTGTCATAATTTTGCATTTCTTGAGATTGAAGTGCATGAAATTCCGAACACTCCACTGATGCAGACTATCCAGGTCCTGTTGAAACAATTCAAGATCACCAACCGTGTCAATGATTCTAGAACATTTACAGTCGTCAGCATAAAGAGCAATAGTACTGCCAGGAGGTACTACTTTAGGAAGGTCACTAATAAATATAACAAAAAATAAAGGCCCTAATAAAGAGCCCTGAGGAGCTCCAGATGAGACATCGGACCAGGAAGAGGATATACCATCCAGCACTACTCTCTGTCGGCGATTGCTAAAGTAACTTCCACACCATTGTAATAATGAGCCAGTGATCCCAAAGTTGCACAACTTTTGCAACAAAACTGCATGGTTCACTTTGTCAAAGGCTTTGGAAAAGTCTAAAAAGACTACATCAACTTGTCTGCCTTTATCAAGGGCAGTAGCCTATTGATGATGGGTTAAAATCAGTTGAGTCTCACAGGATCTACCTTTAATGAAACCATGTTGCCACTCAGTTAAAAATGGTGAGACATGATCATAGATAGCACAATGAACAATACGTTCTAAGCACTTGGCTGGGATTGGCAATAATGAGATAGATCTGTAGTTGGTAACGAGCTCCCTGCTATCTCCCTTATGAATTCGGGTGATATTGGCTGATTTCCATAAAGTGGGCATTTTTCCGGTTCTTAGGGATAAATTAAACAAATGGGCAAGTGGAATAGAGACCTCTTTTGTACAAGTACGCAAAATACGGGCTGGTAAGTTGTCCACACCAGGTGCCTTGTTTAAATGTGATCTTACTTAGAATTCCTTCAAGCTCTGGAGCTGTTGTTGTAGCTTCAAATAACAAGTTCGGATTAACAACATCTGTGGCCAACAGTTTAACATCAGTACTGGGTTTAGGGTAGACTGAATGAAAAAAACACATTGAATAACTCCACTTTCGAATTCAAGTCTCTAGACCTGGTGTCTCCATAGATAACAGTTTCAGGAATTCGTTTTGTCTTAGATTTGATAGAATAATTCTGTCGTGGAAGCTGGAAAGCTTGACAATAATCGGTCGTGGCTTGGAATTCGGAGTGCCAGACGATACTCGACGAGCTGATACCCTGTGCACTCTATCAGACTGAATACTTTCTTCGTCCTCTTTAGGGATCTTTAAGTCGGTACGTAAAAATTTCCTCAATAAATCTTCTGTGTCTTCGATTCTTGCTCGCGTTCTCTTATTCCACAGAATTTCAAATTACCTCTGCGGCTGTGACACTCTAATTAAATATGACGGTGCTGTAATTCGGCGAGTTCACATTGAACTCGTTGAAGTGAAGCTTCAGTGGTCTTCTGTTGCTCAGCGATGTTATCTTGTAAACCTTGCATTTCTTTTATCTCAGTTTGAGCACTTCCGAGGCTTTCTTGCATGCCTTTCTGTTCATCTTCGACGGATTTAACTCGCCTCTTGTAGGTTTCAAATTCGTCTGTTAACTTTACTAGTCTTTCAAGCTTCTCATCAATTTCAGCGAGACGAGCATTTGTCGACTTGCATTTTGGGCAGCCATGGCTGTCGTCCTCGAAGACATCCTCATCTGTTTGTGAGCTTCCTTCGCGTGTACGCTTCATTTTTCTTTCTTTGAGAGCTTCGCAAGATATTTTTGGTTTGTTTTTAGGCATTACTGAATTATTATTTTGTGACAAATGGCCATATTCGGGAACAAGGCGGAGCAATTTTAACAGAGCGATTAAAACAGGTCCACCATGGTCAGCATCGACACCAGTCCTTCTCCTTATTGTTTACTTGTTTTCTTTGTGTTTAATCTACATAAGATAAAACAGAAGGATGTATAAAGATGAGGCTAGAGGAGTATTGCGCAAATTTGCGAAGGAAAAACAAACGACAAAAAACTTCTGCAAAGTAAGTAATTCAACTTTATGCATCGTTTTCAGTCACGTGGTCAGCAGTTTTGGAAATTGCTTGGAATAAAGAAAGTTTTAAAATGTGAAAAGAGTTCAATTCTCACAGGATTTTTTGTGTACACAAACATGGCCGCCGAATCGTTGTTTTGTACATAAATATGGCCTTCGTGATGTCATGTGGAAACAATCTATTAAGTAAAAATTAAACTTTTATTTAGTCGAAACCCATGCTCTCACGGTTAACTAATTTGTACTAATTTGTCAGATGGAAAGAAAACACTAAAGTATTTCCGGCCAGATTAGAACTGGCGACCTTCCGCGTTAGGCGGACGTGATAACCACTAGACTACAAATCAGTCAACTCTAACGAAATCGTGGAATCTTGCTTCAAGTCGGAACAGTCTCTCAGGGTAAAACCATTTCCTTTGTTAAAATTCACTTTCGTCGATTAAACGCACCTCCACCTGGGACGGCATTATTTCTTGACAGCGCTGAATAAAAGTTTGCGGACTTCTCGGAAAACCAATTTCCGATTAATTCAAGCGTTTAATTGGTCCAAAAATAACTTTGGTGAAATTCACATATCCCAAGGGCTAGACTGGGCGTTTCCGTCTCTGTCCCATTATGGCTCTTGCCTCTAGAAAAAACTGAGAAAGTGGGGAGAGGCATTGACTCCCCCCACCCCCTCCCCCCTCTTTTGTACGGCCAAAGGTTATTGAAATGTATGGTGAGTTCATTCATTCTTTCATTCATTAAATCATTCGTTATTTGCCATATATACAAAATATTACAACGCAAGATGGAAATACCTGAAAGAAACCACGAGGCTTATAAGACAGACAGACAGACATATTTTTATTTAAAGTCGTATACAATATATAGTACATTAACTAATTCCAAATAACTAATGAAAGTTACACACAACAAAAATTTATAACTATATATGGCTTAGGCTAATAAGTTAATACATAGATTTAGCCAGGGCTAAAAGCGAAGCTCTCATTAATAAATTTATACTTAAATCAAACAATAAACTTGTAATCCACATAATCCGTTAACTTAAGGGGAAATTCATGGCTTTTGATGGTTTTGATAGCCATATAAAACACCCCAAAATAGCAATCATCTTCGATCACATTCAAGAGCCGTAATGGCTCTTGATCACAGTGGATTATACCTGGAAAACAAATTCTTGGAAAACAAATCAGACCGAATTTTTTGCTTTCGACAAGTTTACGGCCAGCCAGTTCTCACTTTTGACGAGCGCCAATTTGCAGTGAACATTAATAGAGTTATGCTTCAACATAAATAATTTTTTTTTTTTTAATTATTTAAGAGTTTTATAACGATGTGTAATCTTGAAAAGCGTTTGATGCGCGCGGCAAAAAGATAACTCCTGCAAGCGATGTTCATGAACGACTGAAAACAAACACCAGTGGAGCGATTAAAATTGCAAGAGAGACTACTAACAATCACTAAAAGAAATATAATTCGGTTAAACATTTACAGAGACAACAATTTTCATTCACGAAGATAAGTATTAAAGCGTTTCGAAAAATCCTGAGTCTTAAAGCTTAATAAGTTTATGTTTTAAGCCGGCCTCGCGGTGTTTGCTTTTCTCAAAGATGAACTCGAGGCAAGAAAATCGCTCAAAGTTTTCTATCTACAGCCAAATTTATAACTAAATATTCTTCGGAACGTTTTCTTTCTATTTGCGGTGAGAAAATATATTTAAAGGCTTTTTAAAGTTCTGTAAGCTTGTATCAAACCTGATATTAGGTCGGTTCATTGTCTCAAATCTTACAAACGTGCATAAACTTGCTGCATAAATTGTGCTCGACTACATGAAATTAGATATAATAAAACAAACATCAAATGCAATCATTACTCAGGCTTACCATTCGAGATGCAGCTCCTGAAAGCTATCAAGTAACGTGAGAATCGCTTGAGAATTTTGAAACCTCTTTAATACGCATCAAGCAAGGTGAAAAACGAAAACGATGCCATCCGAAATCGGGTTTCCGGCTTTGACAAGCGACGCATCTCTCAACCAAAAAAACAGTGAACAAACTAGCCATGAATAACAGACTTGATAGCAGCTGTATTTCATTTTGTACATCCAGTGGAAAAAGACAGTTAAAAACATCCCAAGTTGACACAAAACTCTATCAGCTTCAGCTGTAAAAGTAAACAAGTTTCAAGATGCTGCATAAATTTTCCGCATGAACTCACCTGTCAAATTTTGACCAATCAGAGCATAAAAATTGGGCGTAGAGCGTGACCAACGCGTGACCTAGGTAAGAAAAGGTCTTCCCCGCCTGTATTTTTAAATAACTTGCTGAATTTTCGCGTCCATGGTTAGTTTGAAATCAAACTCTTAACAGTGCGGGGCCATCATGATATAAACACAGCATATTTCATATAAATTTTAAAAAATAATAAACTTGAGCCTGCGATCATTTGAAATTCAGTAACTTGTCAGCGGATAACTTCAAAAAAGTACTCGACCTCGATGGGTCGCCACCTGAGCCCGCGATACGGTCAGGTGATACTGGTCAACGGATACCTTGTTTTGACAGCTGTCAATTGATCACAATATTGATGTGCAATCAGTTTCCTCCTGGGCTTCCTGGGCTCCCAAAGTAGTTAGAAAGTGTGAAAGTAAACATTGGTTGTCCTGCGGTGCGGACGGACGGCGGGCGGTCGGTCGGTGTACGGTCGCGTGATTACCAAATTTTCTGGGATGGGTAGATTTACTAAGCTATGGGGCTCCGCCCACGCGCGCGCGAACGTGGAACTCCGCTAATAATTAACTACGTCTTAAAGTATTCACTTTCCACAGTCTTCCCCTTTCCTTTTTTCAAAGTATTCAATACATGTTTTGCTATTAGTTTTTGTATTTTAGCATTTCCGCTAGGGGGGTTTATTAGAAACATGAAAATTTTGCTAGGTGACATTCTGCTTATTTTTATTCTATATTCTTTTTCCAAATAATCTAGTAACGAACATCTTTTCTCCTGGTAAGCAGGGCATATGTTTAAAAAAATGGTTTTCGTCCTCCATTTCTATCTTACAAATTGGGCAAATTCTTTCTACAGGTTTCTTAAACGGTCTCGAATAACGTCCTGTCTCTATGATCAATTTGTGGTTGCTTAGTCGCAGTTTTGTTAGAGCTATTCTATGTCGCGTATTGGTGACCTGATGTAGGTAATCTTCACATTTGTAATTGTCTATCGTTTTGAATAACCGGTAGGTTCTCATTTTGTTCCTTTGGTTAGCATCTTTTCTAGTGTCGTTACTTATTTCACTTAGCCATCTTTGTAGTTTGATAAATGAGTCATGTCTCCTCAACTTTGGATAAACTAGTCTTGATATGATAATTACAATATGGGCTTATGATGGCTAGCTTTGACTGCGGACTCATACACACATACATGTTAATTTAATTAATCTAATAATCTAATTAGGGGGTGTTTACATGACACCGGGGCGACTCTCATGGCTCTATATTTGTTTAAATGATACCACCACAAATTTCATGCTGGCGCGAGTCACCCCGGCGCGAGTTCACCCCGGTTCTTGTACCGGGGCGAGAATTTCACTCCGGTACGAAATCTCGCAACGGTATCATGTAAACACGAAACGACCACCCGTTTCGGTGTGAAATCGGTCTGCCGGTAGACTGGAACGGGTAGCGCATGCTTAATGTTCGCGATTTTGAATCATACATGCATTTTATCAACATGAAGTGTACCTTCAAATAACGAGATGTGAAATAACCCAGTCATCATGTAAACGCGATACGAAATCAAAAAGTCATGTCGGTATGAAACTCGTGCCGGTACGAGTTTTCTCATGTAAACGCCCCCTTAGAGGCATACCGAAGCTACTATGTACTAAGAAGGAATTCTTTAAGCTTTCTTTTAAAAGAAGCGGAGGAGGACGAAACAGTTATAGTAGAATTCAGCCAATCATAAAGCTTTGGACCTTGGAAATAAATTGAGAACTGCCTGGTGTTCGTTCTGCATAGTGGCAAGCGAAATGAGTGGGCATTCCTAGTATTATGTATGGATTTGAACCCCCCCCCCCCCCCCCCCCCACAGGTTGCAGAAAGCAAATTAAAGGCCAGTCTCAATAGGGCTTACGGTTACGTTGCTCCATATTCTAACAGTTAAAAGAAATGTTTTTTTTTTTTTTCTGATTTGTGTTATTTACAACTGATTTTTTGAAAACATTTCTTTTAACGGTTAGAATATGGAGCAACGTAACCGTAAGCCCTATTCAGACTGGCCGTTTATTTTTATTTTGACACTGTTTTTTTTTCATTTACAAATTTGCGCAATACGCCTCTAGCCTCGTCTTTATTCTTCCTCCCCTTTTATCTTATATAGATTCAAAACAAACAAAACAAATAAGCAGCAGCGAAATTGCTGACAGTGGTTTCCGTAGTGTAGTGGTTATCACGTCCGCCTCCCACGCGAAAGATCGCCAGTTCAATTCTGGCCGGAAACATATTACTTTTTTCTTTAAACGAGGCAACTGTTAAATTTTTATTTAATAAAATTGAATTACTTACTTTGAAGCGTTTCTAGTCATTTCTGCAGATCGACTTTTGAATCAAAACAAACACGGCACACAATGGATCTTTTCCTTAAGATATCTGTTCTTCAGGCAAATTTTTGCTGGCTGGGAGGTTTAAAAAAATGATATGTCCTTAGGAGGAAAGTGTTGCTAGGTCTTGTAGAATAGCTGGTATGTGGTATTTGTCAGCAATCTCTCCTCTCCTCCCCTACCGCACTAAAGGGGTCAATTTGGCCCTTATGCCACACCCGATTTCCTATCGACCACCTACCCCCACCGCACTCTCTGAAGGGCTGAATTTTGCCCTATGACCACACCTTAACTGGGCAGTAATGTCTGGATATACCTCTGCTGGGAAACTTCCCAGTAAGTCAGGTTGCTGGTTGTAGTTGCACCTTGCTGGCAGGGAACTCTTTCATCAGTCTTGCTGGGAGTGAGGAACAGATAAAGTTTTCCCAGGAATCTCTCAAAATGCCTGAAATGGCTTCAAAAACCTTTATTCATGCTTTGATGTTGTTTTTAGGTGGTCTTGAAAGGGAAGGGGAAGGGAATTAGGGCGCGAGATCGCGCGGGAGGGAGGAGGAAGATTGACATTTAATTAATTCTGACCAATCACTATTTTTAAGCTCAGAATCTGAGCGTGAAAAATGGAGAAAACAATGGCGTCGTTGCAGGCGCTCCTTTCCTTTCTCGCGCGCCCAAATTCCCTCTTCCCGTTCCCCTTAGAACCGCGGCCACACAGGCTAGGCTTTCTGCGAAAAATGTACACACGGGCACAATGTAACCTTTATTTACGCATATTGTGAGAGCCGAACTAACAGAAACCAGGAGCCCAGGAGAGATAAATTGGAATTTCGGTATTGAAGTTTGGCTCTGTGCATGGGTTATAGGAAACATGTATTAACTAAATTAAAGTTAAATTTTTATTAAATAAACTTGCCAGTAACGTTTTTGTGGTCAAAAAATTACTCTAGAGGAGATTTGTAAAAGAAATTTGAAATACAGTCTTTTCCCAGAAAATAATCAATAAAACCCACCCTTCAAATAAAAACTTCAAAGGTGAAATAAAGAGGCATTACAAGCATTTATCTAAATCCGAAAACCAAAAGATTCTCCCCGGCGGGGAATCGAACCCCGGTCTCCCGCGTGACAGGCGGGGATACTCACCACTATACTACCGAGGAATTGGATGTGTTAGGTTTAGTGGATTATGTAATGAAGAAAAACCCCCATATAACAGTAAAGTCTTAGCTATGACCGCCAAACTTACCCCTTTTCCCAATAATGAGCGAACATGCAATTTACCATGGATTTTTGAGAGGACACTTTTACCACTAGTATAACAGTTTCTCTGGTTTAACTCCTGGGTTGTCAAAAATGACCCAAAACAAGGAACAAGTTTCGTTTAGCTTTCATGTCGTCATTTTAAATCCTTTATTTAGAGTTTGACGTATGAACAAAAATAACTGAAAATACTGAGTTGTAAATTCCTATTCAGACCGGAAGACTGGGCTTTTTTTGCTTCCTGCGACCTGGGGATGCAGGAAGGGGGGGGGGGGGGGGGTTAGGGGCTTTTTGATAAACTTGCATGTCAAAAAAATCCGTCGTAAATGTTTCCCACATTATAGGAAAAAGGGGTAAGTTTTGGCGGTCATAGTTGAGACGATCTTGAAATTATTTTACTTGAAAGTGAGATGGGGCTTATCCCTATTACATAACACCCATTAAGCATACGTTTAGCGTATCCTATTCCTCGGTAGTATAGTGGTGAGTATCCCCGCCTGTCACGCGGGAGACCGGGGTTCGATTCCCCGCCGGGGAGATTCTTTAGGGTTTCGGATTAAGATGAATGCTTGGAAGGCTTTTTTTTCTTTTAACCTTGAATGTTTGGCTTGAAGGGTGCGTTTGATTGATCGTGTTCCGGAATAAGATTACTCAAAATTTCTCTTACGAATCTCTTCTGTTGTAATTGTTTGACCACGTAAACGTTACATACAAGTTTATTAAATAAAAAATTAACTTTAATTTAGTCGAAGCCCAATGCATGTTTCCTATAGCTCAAACACAGGCCCAGACTTCAATAGCGAAATACCAGTTCATCTCTCCTGGGCTCCTGGTCTCTCCTAAATGGTTCTCACCATGGGCCACAGGAAGGATGCGTATATTTCGACTAAATAAAGGTTACATTATCGTTTCTGGTTATTTCTGCCCGTATATTTCTTGTACTACAAAGCCTGGAAACATGCTTTGTTTTGATTCAGAAGTCGATCTGCAGAAAAGATTAGGAATTCAACGACAAAACACTAATTCAAAGTAAGTAATTTCACTTTTTTAAATTACCCTTAAACTGTTATATAGTCAAAGGCTATGCTTTCACCGCTAAGTTCTTTGTACTGATTTGTCTCATTTAAAGAAAATAGTAATCAAAAGTGTTTCCGGCCAGATTTGAACTGGCGACCTTCCGCGTGTAAGGCGGACGTGATAACCACTACACTACGGAAACCACTGTCAACAGCTTCGCTACTGTTTATTTGTTTTGTTGGTTTTGAATCTATATAAGATAAAGCAGGAGGATGAATAAAGGTGAGGCTAGAGGGGTATTGCGCAAAAATTGCGAAGAGAAAACATATTTTACAAGCAGTGTCAAAATAAAAATAGGAAGAATTGCGAGGTGGTAATAGTAGACCGAGTAATGTGGCCTTAAGAATAGACCATTTTTCAGTTGTTCAGTTGGTACCGTAGCCCTCAATTGAGAGTGAGGCTAAGGCTGACCTTGTTTTGATACAAACCTCTTTTGTCTTCTTATGTTCTTATGAAAATTACAAGAACAACAAGGCCTCGAAGCAATACGTCACTCGCCCAGGATGCGCCATTTTCAAGAACACCATATACAAGGGGATTTCAAACCCCCCAAAACCGGTTCCCGTTCACCAAATTTCAAAATTAAAACTTATTCCGTTACGGAAAAGCCCAATCTTTGACCCATTTGCAGCGCGTGAAAATGTAAAAGGTGGTTAAAAATGTTCGGAATATCACTTTGAAAATCGGCCTCCATACTGAAAAAATAGTTCGCTGATTTCCTCTTTTTTAGCAGAGCGTCCGCGTACAAGAAGCGCGAGCAGCGAAGCCCTATAGTTAAAAGAAAATTTAGACCTATAGATCGAAGTCAGGTTGCTGGTTGTAGGTGCACCTTGCTGGCTGGGAACTCTTTCATCAGTCTTGCTAGGAGTGAGGAACAGATAAATTTTTCCCAGCAATCTCCCAAAATGCCTAAAATGGCTTCAAAAAGCTTTATTCAAGCTTTGATGTTGTTTTTAGGTCTTTTTCTCTTAATTTCCCGTTTGGTGCCCCGGAACAAAAGTATGCTTCTAGGCTTTCTGCAAGACATGCACGGGCAGAAATGACCAGAAACGACGATGTAACTTTTATTTAGTCGAAACCCATGTTTCCTATAGCCCTTGCATATGGTGAGAAACGAACTAAGAGAAACCAGGAGCCCAGGAGAGATAAATTGGTATTTCGCTATTGAAGTTTGGGCCTGTGGATAGGTTATAGGAAACATGCATTGGGCTTCAACTATTATTAAATAGACTTGCATGTAACGTTTTCGGGATCAAAAAATGACGCTAGAGGAGATTTGTAAAACTACAGTCTTATCCCAGGATATAATCAATCAAACCCACCCTTCAAATCAAAACTTCAAAGGTAAAATATAAAAAAAATAGTAATAATAAAAAAAGCATTTCAAACATTTATCTAAATCCGAAAACCAAAAGATTCTCCCCGGAGGGGAATCGAACCCCGGTCTCCCGCGTGACAGGCGGGGATACTCACCACTATACTACCGAGGAATTGGATGTGTTGGAATTGGAATTGGATGGATCATGTAATGGAGAAACACCCCATATAACAGTAAAGTTTGTCTTAGCTATGACCGCCAAACTTACCCCTTTTCCCAATAATGAGCGAACATGCAATTTACCACCTCAAGCATGTTAAGGCATGGCTCAATTTTGGGT
>JBBMOI010000015.1:9192500-9200000 GCA_038088405.1 Porites divaricata | reverse complement strand
GACCACATAAACGTCACATACAAGTTTATTAAATACAAATTTAACTTTGATTTAGTCGAAGCCCAATGCATGTTTCTTATAGCCCATACACAGCCCCATACTCAGTCCCATTGTCGTTGCTGGTCATTTCTGCCCGTTTATTTCTTGTACTAAAGCCTGGAAACATCTTTTGTTTTGATTCAGTAGTCGATCTGCAGAAATGATTAGGGACGAAAAAGGATTACTTCAAAGTAAGTAATTCAACTTTTTTGAATTAAACTTTAATTGTTATTTAGTCAAAATCTATGCTTTCACCGCTAAGTACTTTGTACTGATTTGTCTCATTTAAAGAAAAAAGTCATTAAAAAGCGTTTCCGGCCAGATTTGAACTGGCGACCTTCCGCGTGTGAGGCGGACGTGATAACCACTACACTACGAAAACCACTGTCGACAATTTCGTTACCGTTTATTTGTTTTTTTTTTTGTTTTGAATCTATATAAGATAAAGCAGGAGGATGAATAAAGATGAGGCTAGAGGGGTATTGCGCAAAATTGCGGGGGGAAAACATATTTTATAAACAGTGTCAAAATAAAAATAGGAAGAATTGCGAGGCGGTAATAGTAGACCGAGTAATGTAGCCTTAAGAATGGACCATTGTTTTAGTTGTTCAGTTAGTACCGTAGCCCTCAATTGAGAGTGAGGCTAAGGCTGACCTTGTTTTGATACAAACCTCTTTTGTCTTTTTATGTTTTTATGAAAATTACCAGAACAATAAGGTCTCGAAGCAATACGTCACTCGCCCAGGATGCGCCATTTTCAAGAACGCCATACACAAGTGGATTTCAAACCCCCAAAAATGGTTCCCGTTCACCAAATTTCAAAATTAAAACTTATTCCGTTAAGGAAAAGCCCAATCCTTGACCCATTTGCCGCGCGTGAAAATGTACAAGGCGGTTAAAAATGTTCTGAATATCACTTGAAAAAACGTCCTCCACGCTGAAAAAAATAGCTCTTATACCTCGCTGATTTCCTTCTTTTTAGCAGAGCGTCCACGCACGCGAAGCACGAGTAGCGAAGTCCCATAGTTAAAAGAAAATTCAAACCTATACATCAAAAAACGAGAAGTCCAAAGACTACTGCAAAACTGATCATAAACAACGTACGTTGCTTTCTCATAACAATAGTTCGGCTGTACTTGTCAGCCTTCTTCAGTAAACCTGAACAACAAACAGGATCGTTGTCCGCGGTTTTTGCAGTTAATTATAGGAAAAAGGGGGTAAGTTTAGCATTCATTGTTAAGACGATCTTGAGGTTCTTATACTTTAAAATGATATGGGAAGTTTCCCCATTCATAAGCCATTAAGCCAAAATCTATTGCAACCAAATCCTTGGTAGTATAGTGGTGAGTATCCCCGCCTGTCACGCGGGAGACCGGGGTTCGATTCCCCGCAGGGGAGATCATTTTGCTTTTCAGATTAAGATGAATGCCTGAAATGCCTTTTTTTTTAACCTCGAACGTTTTATTTGAAGGGTGCGTTTGATTGATCGTATTCCGCAATAAGAATACTCAAAATTTCTCTTACAAAACTCTCCTGTCGTAATTTTTTGACCAAGTAAGCGTTACATACAAGTTTATTAAATAAAAATTTAACTTTAATTTAGTCGAAGCCCAATGCATGTTTCCTATAACCCATACACAGCCCTATACTCAGGCCCATGGTTAGGCATTCATAGTTAAGACGATCATGAAGTTATTAATACTTTAAAGTGAGATGGGGAGTTTCCCCATTCATTATTGCATCTAAATCCTCGGTAGTATAGTGGTGAGTATCCCCGCCTGTCACGCGGGAGACCGGGATCGGTTTCCCGTTGGGGAGATTCTTTTGGTTTTCTGATTAAGATGAATTGCTGAAATGCGTTTTTTTTTACCTTGAACGTTTGATTTGAAGGGCGCGTTTGATTGATCGTATTCTGTAATAAGAATACTCAAAATTTCTCTTAATTACAAATCTGTTCTACCCTAATTTTTGGACCACATAAACGTTACATACAAGTTTATTAAATACAAATTTAACTTTAATTTAGTCGAAGCCCAATGAATGTTTCCTATAGCCCATGCACAGCCCCATACGTAGTCCCATTGTCGTTGCTGGTCATTTCTGCCCGTTTATTTCTTGTACTAAAGCCTGGAAACATCTTTTGTTTTGATTCAGTAGTCGATCTGTAGAAATGATTAGGGATAAAAAAGAGTACTTCAAAGTAAGTAATTCAACTTTTTTGAATTAAACTTTAATTGTTATTTAGTCAAAATCTATGCTTTCACCGCTAAGTACTTTGTACTGATTTGTCTCATTTAAAGAAAAAAATTATTAAAAAGTGTTTCCGGCCAGATTTGAACTGGCGACCTTCCTCGTGTGAGGCGGACATGATAACCACTACACTACGGAAACTACCGTATAAAATGGGGTTAGGGCTCGAAGAATAATCGGTATCTTATCCCTCGGACGTACACGCAAATTCATACCTCCACCGTGGCACAAGGGGGAAGGGGGGTGTTGGATGGAACCCCTCCCCGGAGTTTTTGATGTTGCAGTTTTTTTTAAACGATTTAACCTTCAGTGAAAAGCCTTTGTTCTTCTTAACAAGATGAGGTATATTTTAGAGGCCTGTGACGTCACAAAGAATGGCCGCCATTTTGGTTTATTCCAAGAATTAGAAATCAGGTCAAAACAGCGAAAAATAGTATTTTGTTTTTGGTGCTTTACATTAAAAATAACACATGAATAAGCACTCTGCATGATTTTGACCACAAAATTTACTTTTATTGTTGAAAGAAGTTGAAAAATGAAAAATGATGCTTCTTGTTCCAATTAGTTTTCTCTTTCTGGCGGGTAGATTATGCTCTTGAGGGTTCTAATTTTTAATTTAACAATGAGAGGTCATGAAATGCATATTGATTTTCTGTGGGTTTTGTTTCTGATTGGCAGGATTGACCCTCTGATGCAAACTTCACGATCTTTATTGCGGCTAAATAAGGGTTTTAGGTTGTTTATTTTTCTCCAAAGTGCCTCCTGCATCTGAATAACTCTTTTGTCCGCGAATGTGATTGTTCTCTGCACTGTTTTGACACGCTGGGCCCACAGCCTCGAATGCCAAATGAACTTGATGGGTATTGCTTGCGTCCTCTGCAACTGAAGAAACAAGTTCCGGATACATGTTCTCAGCGTCGAGTATTTCTTTGCTTTGCCATTAGCTTTCGATTGGTTTCCAAATTATTCACGACTTGGTTAGAGCTGTTCTGATACGAAGTTCTAACACCGGGACGAAGACTAGTTTCTAGTCCTTTTAATAGCACCTCTGCTCCTTTCCTGGTTTGATTTCTGCTGTGATTTGCTTTCGTTTTAGCGTTATCGTTCGAATTACGCGTCGACGTCGCTTTACTGAAATTGACGTTTGGCTGCTTTGATTGTTTTGAGCGACAAGTATTCCCACTCCTCTGTTTGCCTTTGGCTGTTGTTTGTTTCTTCCTGCCGAGGTACAAGTACCGAAATTGATGTTTCGTGATAAGGATCGCTCTCCGCGGACTTCAATTCCTCCTAAAAGATTGATATAACATCCGAGTAGCAAATCAGTCAACTCCAACGAAATGGTGGAATCTAGCTTCCAGTTGGAACAATCTCTCAAGATAAAACCATTTCCTTTGTTTAAAAAATCACTTTCGTTGATGAAACGCACTTCCACCCGGGACGCCATTATTTCTTGACAGTTTGCGGACTTCTCGGGAAACCAATATCCGATTATTTCAAGCGTTTAATTGGCTAAAAAAAACTTTGGTGAAATGCACATATCCCAAGGGTTAGACTGGGCGTTTCCGTCTCTATCCCATTATGGGCTCTTGCCTCTAGAAAAAACTGAGAAAATGAGGAGAGGCATTGACTCCCCCCACCCCCGTCCCTCTTTTGTACTGCCAAAGGTTATTGAAATGTATGGTAAGTTCAATCATTCTTTCATTCATTAGTTCATTCGTTATTTGCCATATAACAAAATATTACAACGCAAGATGGAAATAATATGAGATGAAAATAAAAGTAAATGGCGAGGAGACCTGAAAGAAACCACTAGGCTTATAATGAGTCAGGTCTCCTCAACTTCGGATAAACTGTAGTCTTGACATGATAATGATAATATGGGTTTATGATGGCTAGCTTTGGCCGCGGACTCCCGCACAGACATGTAAATTTAATTAATCCAATAATCTAATTAGAGCTTGAGAAGGAATTCTTTAAGCTTTCTTTTAAAAGGAGCGGAGGAAGACGACCCAGTTATAGTAGAATTCAGCCAATTATAAAACTTTGGACCTGGGAAATAAATTGAGGACTGTCTGGTATTCGTTCTGTATAGTGGCAAGCGAAATAAGTGGGCATTCCTCGTAGTATATATGGATTTGAACCCCTCCCGCCCCCAGCTTGCAAAAAGCAAATAAAAGGCCAGTCTGAATAAGGCTTACGGTTACGTTGCTCCATATTCTAACAGTTAAAAGAAATGCTTTTTTCTGATTTTTTTTATTTATATCTGATTTTTTGTTATCTAGTAAATAACAGAAATCAGAAATAAACCTTTCTTTTAACCGTTAGAATATGGAGCAACGTAACCGTAAGCCGTATTCAGACTGGCCTTTTATTTGCTTTCCGCAACCTGGGGGGAGGGGGGGGGGGGTGCTTCAGAAGCCCCTCTCTACATCTTCAAAACCTTTCACACAATGGCCACCAAACTTTCACCAGTAGAAATCGAAGAATTTTTTATAAAAATCTTGATCTGAGTATAAAAGGATGCATAAGAAGCAAAAACTGGAATAAAAAAAGGCTTCTGTTGTCGACTAACAAATTTCTAGCTGCTGAGTAAATTTTCACGCATGCCCAAATATTGTAATTAAAAAGCAATATGCGCTGCTATGATCAGCTTCTCTTTTTCGATCGACAGGTTTCAACTTTCTTTTAGGTATGGGGCTTCGCTGCTCGCGCCTCGCGGTCGCGGACGCTCTCTTAAAAAGAAGAAATGAGGAAAGTATAACAACTATCTTTGTTAACTCGAAAATAAGGAAAAACAGATCTTTTTCAGTTTGAAGTCTAATTTTAAGTGTTATTCAAAACATTTTTAACTGCCTTTACATTCTTACGCACCGAAAATGGATCAAAGATTGAGCTTTTCCGTAGCGGAATAAGTTGAAATTATGAAATTTGGTTAATTAATGGAACCATTTTTTTAGGTTTGAAAAATACTTGTGCATGGTGTGCTTGAAAGTGGTGCATCTTGGGCGAGTGACGTATTGTTTCGAGACATTTTTGTTCTTGTAATTCAGTTCAGAAGAACATAAAAAGACAAAAGAGGTTTGTATCAAAACAAGGTCAGCCTTAGCCTCACACTCAATTGACGGCTGGGGTACTTACTAAACAACTGAAAAATGGTCTATTCTTGAGGCTACATTACTCGGTCTTTTATTACCGACTCGCAATCCTTCCTATTTTTATATTGACATTGTTTGTTTTTCCTTTACAAATTTGCGCAAGACGCCTCTAGCCTCATCTTTATTCTTCCTCCTGTTTTATCTTATATAAATTCAAAACAAAGAAAACAAATAAACAGCAGCAAAATTGCTCTCAGTGGTTTCCGTAGTGTAGTGGTTATCACGTCTGCCTGACACGCGGAAGGTCGCCAGTTCAAATCTGGCCGGAAACACTTTCTTCTTTTCTTTCCATCAGACAAATTAGTACAAATTAGTTTCGACTACATAAAAGTTTAATTTTTACTTAATAGATTCTTTTTACATGACGTCACAGCGGCCATATTTGTGTACAAAACAATGAATCGGCGGCCATGTTTGTGTACATAAATAATCCTGTGGGAAATGAACATTTAAACAACTTTCTTTTAACACAAGAAGTTTCCAAAGCTGCTGACCACGTGACAGAAAACGATCTATAAAGTTGAAATTACTTACTCTGAAGAAGTCTTAATTTTGTCGTTGCTAGTCATTTTTGCAGATAGACTTCTAAATTGAAGTTAAATTTTTATTCAAGAAACTTCTATAAAACGTTTACGTGGTCAAACAATTACGCTAGAAGAGATTTCTAAGAGAAATTTCAAGTACAGTCTTATTCCCGAATACGATCAATCAAACGCACCCTTCAAATCAAAACTTCAAGGTAAAAAAAAAAAAAGTTTTTTTTTTTATCTGTAAAGAAAGAAAAAAAGCGTTGAAAGCATTAATCTCACTCCGAAAACCAAAAGGATCTCCCCGGCGGGGAATCAAACCCAGGTCTCCCGCTTGATAGGCAGGGATATTCACCACTATACTACCGAGGAATTGAATGTGTCAGGCATAATAGATTATGTTATCGGAATTAAAACAGCCCCTCTCACTTTAAAGTAAACTAATGGATTGTCTTAACTATGACCGCGAGATTTACCCCATTTTTTCTATAATGTGGGAACAATTTACCACGGATTTTTGAGAGAAAACTTTTACCACTACACTTCAACTAAAAGTTTCTGTCTTTGAGTTTCGATGGCCAGAAATGAGAAGAATTGTAACTTCAACATTTTGTATAACAGTTTCTTATTTTACCCCTGGGTTGTCAAAAATGACCGAGAAAAAATGACACTTTTGTTTAACAAACAGTGCCATCTCTGTGTGCAGTGTTTCACTAGTCTTTGGAGGTCACGACCTCCTGAAAATCGCAAATATTAATACCCCCATCAAAAACCCACACTTTCGCTATGGAAGAAATTAATTCTTCGAGAGAGCGGTAGACTGCTAGCAGTCCCTCAGGATGGTCACGCGAGCGAGGAAATCGAGCCAAGCGAGCGAAACAGCAAAAAACAAGAAGCCGAGGGGAAGCTGGGGAGGAGGCGGGAAAGGAGGAAGGGACTGCATTCTCTTTTGAACCAGACGTGTTCGGGTAACTCCGCCCACCAAAGGCGACAACCGGTTAAAAATAAACTGATCTGTCACTTGATAACTAATAACTGCGACTCAATTTGTCGCGCACTATATCCCCACGGTTTCACGGCACTTTAATAAATTGAACATGTCTTTCTTCATTAACGAAAATACACCCCCCAAAAAAGGTAGTCCGCAAAGGGAGAGGAAGAAAGCCCAATCTGGAAGTTGAGGCCTCTGACGTTTGCCAAATATGTAAGGTAAATTTTAAAAAGAATGGAACTTACATCTCTTCAGAGAAATTATTTACAACGTCCAAGCCTGGCGGACCGCTCAGCGAGATCC
The DNA here is from genome assembly GCA_038088405.1 of Porites divaricata. Classification (NCBI taxonomy): domain Eukaryota; kingdom Metazoa; phylum Cnidaria; class Anthozoa; order Scleractinia; family Poritidae; genus Porites; species Porites divaricata. The sequence goes on along the minus strand of JBBMOI010000015.1, from coordinate 9,192,735 downwards.
TCTCTTCAAAGCTAAAACTGTTCCTTACCTGTGCCCCGAATTTATCTTCCCAATAAAAGGGGGTGGTAGGCCTACACGACTTTTACCTCATGCCAAAATGCTGCTTATTCCAATAAGGTTTTTTTTTCTCTGCTGGGTAGATTATGCTCTGGAAGGTTCTACATTTTCACTCAGCAAATGTGATTTTAGCCGCATGTTTCACACTGAGAGGTCATGACACACATATTGATTTACT
>JBBMOI010000015.1:9175000-9190000 GCA_038088405.1 Porites divaricata | reverse complement strand
AACGAAACTCGCGAGACGTGGAGGAAAATTCCGCCTTTCAAGAAATGTCCGTCATTTTTACCAGAGTTTTCTGCACAGGAATGAATTACTGTTAAATAAAGTAGTTGTTGTACAATGGAAACGTGTGATTTTTAACGTAGTGATGATATTTTGACCAAAACAGCGATAAGAGCCTATTCACTGACGCTGTGGAAAATTTGAAAGTACATGACAGTTAGCATGCAACTCACTAATAGTAGCTTAGTTCAGCGAAACGATGTTTGATGGTCACCAAACCAAGGCAAAAGTGCAAGAATATAATTAGAAAGTAATTTTTTTAAAAAAATAAGGTGATTTCATTGATAAAATTGCAACAATTTTCCAAACACTTTCGTTTACGAGAGTCGACACCAAGCAGAAGGGGAAAAATTCACAGTTTTCAGAAAAACTTGTTCAAGTATCCGAGACTTTTGTCGTGGGCTTCGGGACAAGAAATCCCTTTTGTTAGAGATAGTTTATTAATCGAGGAAGAGGCTTGTGCAAATAATCTGCAATATAAAGTGGCATGGCACTTAAGAAAAGCGAAAACGTTTTATCTTCTCAACGTGAAAACTACCAAAATGACGTCCCAGGACTATTTTTAGAGTTTCTAATTATGTTAACAGTGTCACTAATTTTAGTGTCTTTAAGTCTTGGCCCTGAAAGAGTACAAAATTTCAAATAATATTTGCTATCGTTTCGATGCTTTGCTTTGAATTGCGACGAATAATGAACGTTTGAATGTTGCGGGCATGGAATTTTAACGAAAGAGAGAAGAAATTTTCTTGTCATTAGGACAATTTTCAGCCAAAAAGTCCATTTAGAGTTTGTGGGACGAGGATCGCGTTTAACCGATAACAGACGAGTAATGGAAGAATTGATAGAGCGAAAAATAATGAGCGTTTAACTGGAAAGGTGTGCGCAAACCGGTATTGAAAATGAAAGCGGTCGCTGATAGAAAACGCACTTGTACTGTCGTCTTGCTTATTCTTACAAGATTGTGGTCTCTAGGGCAGCGCTTAGAGCTCTATTGAGAACAATCGCGTTGAGTGTGCGAATTTTTAATTTATAAACAAGGAAGATAAACACACACTCTGAATATGACGAAAGGTATCAACATCAGGTAAGCTAGCTTAAATTGTATGTACATAAAAACGTAAACCGTGGCTCTACTACAGCCTACAAATAAAAATAACACTCGAATCCCGTTCAAGCGAAGATTTTTTTTGAGCTTTCAGGTTTTTTTCACAATTGCTTAAGTTTCTGGATTACAAAACCGCATATTTGATCGTTCACGTGTTAAATCTTTCTCCATAGGTTCAAAATATACATGACATAAATTTCACATATATTTTACTTTCATTGTCCTGTCCTGGATAATTTTTAAAAAGCTGTACCAGTTGTTTTCTTACAAGCTCAACTTTTCTGCAATGCTACCTGCAATTTCATATTTTTATTATAAACCTCTCTTGACACTAAATAACACAACATTACTGTGTCAAAATTTCAACATTTGTTTATACTAGTAATGCCTAATAATACATTATTCAAAATGTTTTTCAAAAATTTGTTTACATGCTTTTTCATAAATTGAATTTTAGCCACCTGCTCCATTGTAAGCAGATAAAGAGGCTGAAGTTTATGCAAGTTGTTTCACTCTCATTATGAATCTTTGTTTATGTCCATGCATGATAAAGAAACAAAATGCTGTGGTTGCGTGACCAGCCATTCTCAGCAAACTGGGCAACCACCCTGTTTGGCCTTAACTGACCTATGAACTAGCAAACAATGTTTGAAATACTTCACTTCAGGTAACGAAAATGGGAGTGTCCTTTTCCTTCCAAGGAAATCTATTTGAAACCAACCAACTCTAAAATTTGTCAGTGTTTTTATCATGCACAACAAGGTTACTTCACCTTCTTACCTGTCTTTAAATAGACAGGGCTTTTATTACAAACTGAAACAAGGAAAAATAACTATTAGCAGGGACAGCAAAGTTAGGGTCATAAGATGCCCATGATGTTCTGTTTCCTTTTCCTCAAGCCCTTAACCTACACCATTTAAAAATGATAGATGATGTCATTGCTTTCCATTAAAAGCCATGAAAACTTAATGCACAGTACTATATTTAATGAAAGGTCTCAATAACAATATTATTATGGCCATTACTCAATTTGAACAAACAAAATAATATAAAACAATACTGTGAGTATTTTTACTGAAACTAACACATCAAAAGAATATATGTACATCACGGTAAGGTTAAATTATACATGCCTTAAGGTTAATGTCTCTTCCTAATTGTAAGGGAAATAATTGTGAACATATGGTTTTACATCAGTCAAATGCAATTCGAGTGACTTGGAACCTTGCTGGGAACTAGCAAATTCTGTGCATCCCAGGGATCAAATATTTGACAACCCTGGGACAACCCCCCTTCCCCCTGGCTTTAAACACGCACTTCCAAAATCCAAACATAGCTGAAAATTTACAAGAAAAATGCAAGCAGGTTGGCTTCTTTGTCAAGGTCAAGAAAAAACGTGAAGACGTAGTTATTGGTCTTTCTCTTGATTTTAAATATGCATGTTTCATTGCTTTTGAGGCCAGAACTTTTACTGGTGAGGTCAGGAGTGAGCAGCATGAGTTAACATGTTTTATCTATTGAATGAATCTTGTTCTGATCAAGAATTCAAATAACAAAGAACAGCTAACCTTACGACTGACAACCTAGTGACAATTATTTTTTTATTGCTGAAAGACGGCAGTTTATTTTGGGTTCCTCCTTTAGCATAAATATTTACAACTGGTTGCATCTCTTTGAGTAAGCACTCAGTTATACATCTACTGACAACAAGTTTCTGTTTTTTTTTGTGAACAAAACAATTGTAAATAATTATTACAACACTAGAGGTGCGTGGGTGAGGGGTGTTAAGCGAAGGAACTCGTGCTTTGCAGCCTCTGCGTTGCTACATGCATCTTCGAATGTGCAGCCGGTAATTCACCACCTGGCAACAAACAGAGAAACCACTTCAAACTCAAATAAAATTCAACAGCTTTTAGAAAAGAACAACACACTATGCAAGGGACGAATGCTAAAAAGGGAAGGTACAAAACTCGGGCCGGGTCGACTCTTTCACAAATAGAGAAAGCAATCAGTTTTATTATGTGGTAAGCAATAAATTCGGATTCATTGTTGTAGCTCTTTGTGTCTGCCTAATTGAAAGCTCACCTGTTTCTCTTTCGGCTCCAGGACATGACGTTTGATCGAGTTGGTCGGACTTAGAACGCACCACTCTGGAGTGTTTCCTCTTGCGTAAAAGACATGCCGTTCTCCTTCCGAGGATTACTGTAGCATTTCGTACATAAAAATTCCTCCTCAGCTGATGTACCTTGTTTTAAAACGGTTTTGTTTTGCGCACTTTTGGCCAACATTCGACAAGCTTTACAAGGCATCGTCACCTTGCAAAAAATTGTCCTCTATCGATTTGCAAAGAAGTCCTCTTTCGTAGGCCAAGGCAAAAAACACCCTGTCGATTAAAACAGTCCTTGAACACCTTTCCCGCTATTTGTCATGTGAAAATCAACAACTCTTGCTAGAAATTCTTGAAGGAACGAACGATCGAAGGAGAACTTCAAGAAACTTTCCCACTAGAAACCATCTTTGTTTACTCTCTGGCGCGCGGTAAGAAGACTGAACACTAAAGATTCAAACAGCCAATCAGACAAAAGTCTCCTTTGTTCCAAGGAATTGGATATGTTAGGTTTAATAGAGCGTTTTCACTCACGTGGCCAGCGACTATGCAAATTTATTGGAACAAAAGAAAGCGTTTACATAAGAAAAGAGTTCAATTCCCACAGGACTGGTTTGGTACACCAGCATGGCTGCCGTTTTATTGTTTTGGAACACCAATATGGCCGCCGTGACGTCATGTGAAAACGCTCTATAGATTATTTAAAGTAAACTATGTCTTAACTATGACCGACAAACTTACCCTTTTTTCCTATAATGTGGGAACCGGACGGGCTTCTGTTTACACATAACACGGTGGTTTCGGCGGGATTTCTGTAACGGAGCGAAGCTGCCCCGCGCCGTTTTCTAAAGGTGATGTTAGACGAGACGATTCGCAACGACGATTTTTAGCGCAACACGGCGTTGCAGCATTGTTGCGACATTGTTTTGGATGGTTACAATATTAGTATAGCATTGCAACGCTGTGTTGTGCTAAAAATCGTCTTTGCGAATCGTCCCGTGCAACATCACCTTAAGTAAGCAACGGCAGCGAGAACTTAACCCCAAAATAGGATTCGCTTTTTTTCGAATTTCATCGCTCTTGTTAGAGCTCTTCGAGTTTGTCATAGGTTGGTGATTTTGTTCAGGAGTTGAATTCTAAAGGACTATACCTACCCTCACAAAAGAAAAAGAAAATCGTTGTCTTGTGTTCCCGTCGTCCATAAAACGTGAAATTAGGAAGTTTTACGTCGTAGACGTGCAACGACGGCAAAGAAATTTGCAAAAAAGGGTGATGCACGTACAAAGTTTAACCCTATTGCGGTTTTTCCGTCCTCGTTACTTAAGGTGTCTATTACCGGAGAGCTTTTCGTCCAGACACATCTATCCGATATGTGACTCTCCGGTGACTCTCCACTTTGGAGATCGGCGCGGCGCAGCTTCGCCCCGCTACAGAAATTGCGCCGAAATCACCGTTCTTGCTTGGTATTCGTGCCGGTGCAAAAGCTATCCGATGTCAGCGTGTGAACATTAGGGACCTTACGAAACCACGACGACGAAGGCAACGGAAACGTCAAAAAACAATAGGTTTAATGAGCAAAACAACAACTCTGCACGTGCATCACGTTTTTTTGTACATTTCTTGGCCTTCACTGTACAACTACGACGTGAAATGACCCAATTTTAAGTTACCATGGGAACGGGAACGACAAGGCGATAAATTCTACCATCTCTGTCCGAACTTGAGCAGGTTCCCCTTTCTTCAGCTCCAGCCCAAATTCCCTTTTAAGTAACAGGGCGAATTGGGATAATCGCGAAAAAGTTTAAAATGATGCGAAGTCTGTTTTTGAGCAAAGTTTTCATGGGCGTCGCCGTTGTCGGATCGTAAGGCCCCTATTGCCTAAAAATGGAGAGTCACATATAGACATTATTCACGAAGTCAGCACTTTTTAACATCTGTCGAAAGGCCCTTAGACACCTTATGAAGTTTACACAACGTAGTATTCCTTATCGTTTTGGATTAGCCGGTTAAGCACTGCGTTTTACAGATTAGGGTTAAGCACTGCGTTTACTGATTAGGGTTAAGCACTGCCTTTACTGATTAGCGTTAAGCACTGTGTACTTTAATGTACCTTGTGTAAACTTCATGAAGTGTCCAAGGGCCTTTCGACGGATGTTAACGAGTGCTGACCTATTTGCACGCGCTTTATGATTGATGGGATAAAAGCAATGTCACGTGGTATTTCAGGGGGCAAACAAAAGATAAAATTTGTCAATGCGAGAAATCGCGGTCGACTTTGTTTATTCTCTTAAAACGAAGCGACAATTAATATTCATGCAAAATGTACGGTTTGAGTTTCGACAAAATTACGTCATTGTTGCTTGCTGTGAGGAAATCTACGGTCGGTACTGCATTAAAAAAGTAATAATGTTCACTTCCACCCATAGTTTGCCACTGTCGTCTTTAATACAAAACCTTTTTCATTTTCTGTTGTCAAGAATGAACAAACTCGACTGCGATTTCTTGTACTGATTGGAAGAATTTATCACTTGTTTGCCCCCTAAGAACCACGTGACATCGCTTTTATCCCGATCAGTAGTTAAGCGCGTGAAAAGGTGGCGGGTCTATTGGATAGGTGTTTATAATATGCCGGAAGGGATAGCTTTTCGTCCCGGTGTAGTGCGAACATGGCGTTAAATTCAAAGTTTGTTATACTAAACCTCCCTTGTCCTTGTGTTGGAATAAATCTAGAAAGGCTAGCAAATAATTAAAATATAATTTGCAGTAAAGAATAATCACATGGCTTTTTATTAAAACAAGCCTTCCTTATATTCTTGTTTCCTTAGTGTCCAGCTCGGTTGAAGATGGTATAAGAGAATTGTCAAACGTCCTTAATTCCTTGCCTGAGTCAGTAGTCCAGGTCATGAAGTACCTCTTTTCTTTTCTTAGCTTGTAAGTACTGTTGTTTAGAAATTGGTTGATATTTGGTTTTAAAAGCGCTGCACCGATGTCGCAGATATTATGGGTTCGAATCACGTTTAAGCTAATTTTTATTATTATTGTTATTGTCATCATCATCATCATCGTCCTCGTCGTCATTATTATTATTATTATTATTATTTTATTACGTTTATTTTTCTTTCCCTGTTATGAAGGGTTGCTGAACACAGTGACTCCAACAAAATGGACGCGCATAACCTAGCAGTGGTGTTTGGTCCTACGTTGTTTCGAATCCCGTCTGAACAGGACATGATAGCTTACCAGAGTCAAGTGAATGGTATGATAGAACTGCTCATCAAGCACAGTGGTGAGGTGTTCCCTGGCTCGGGAGAGTCATTACGTGAAAAATTATCGGAAACGGAAGATGATAGTGATAGTGAAGAAGGTAAGAATGTAGAATTTCTTTTAAAAGGCTTGTTTATCGTGGAAAGTACGCTTAGCTTATGCAGCTAGTTTACAGGCACTCCACTCAAATACTTAGAAACGAATGACTCAAATACAACATAACAGGAGCAAAAACCCCAGCCGGCAGGAGGCAACCAGTTGGCTTGCCAAGGATTTGATTTCTGGACGACCGAGAACAAATCCGGCAAGTGACCAGAGCGGGACTCGAACCCGGGACTGCCGGATTACGAGCCATTTTGACAGTCATAATATTAGAAAAAGGTCCTCGAGGGATGAATTCTCGCTTTCATGGCAAAACGCAGAGACATATATAGAGGATATTACATGGCCGCTTGGAGATAAGAAATTTCTCTTCCGATGTTTAGTGAAATATTGTTATTATATAAACACCATGTGTTTAATAAACACAATTTGTTGTTACATAAACACCAATGAAATACCAAACCTTTTCACTTTAATTGTTTTTTGTTGTTAAAGACGCGATTTACTGTATGGCCATAGCAACGGTGGTCTTCAGTTTCACTTGTGAAGATAACATGTTATTTTCACATGTGAAGATACCTGTTCTCGCGCGAAAGCTCACCTGGTATTTCATTGTTGTTTATATAATAATTAAAGTTTCTGTTATTTACCGGCCAACAAGTTAGCACCCATCCGGATAAATATCAACGTGGAGTCTCCGTACATTAAGCTCTATAAATTTGGGTAAATTATTTCCCCGAATATATCGCATATGAAAAATTGCACTGACTTGAATCTTGGCGAGGATCTTAAGATATTTATCTCCCTTCTTTTCCTAGATTCTAAACTATATCTGTTGAACGGCGTTGATTTTAATTAGCGTGACAGTGAGAACAAGCAATTGCGATGTACCTTTTTGTTTAAACTCTTGTTTTTTTGTTGTTGTTATTTTTTTTCGCAGACTTCGAGCCAAGAGACGCGGAAGCTCTTTTCGACTACTCAGCTCGCTCTTCCAAAGAACTTTCTTTCAAGAAAGGCGACATTATTCGTGTTTTCAAGCGTTTCAATCCTGACTGGTGGGACGGGACCATAAACGGATCGGACGGTTTTGTGCCCGCGAAATACATCCGCATTCACAACGATGATAATGATAATGACATTACAGACAGCGAGGGTAGCTTGTCAGTTCCTGGTGAACTGACACCTTCGCCGAAAGTACCCAGTAGTGGGGATAGACCCAGGGACTTAAATGTGCCTCCGAGGATCCCAAAGAGGGAGGGCTCGCTCAGGGGATGGGATAATATTCCTTCGCCCACCTCTGAGGTGGCAAGCCCCACAGGATCAAGTCCCCAAACTGGTGGCATGTCATCGTTTAAGAAGACTTCACTAACAAGTACCCCGGTTTATCATCGTCGTCAGGGCCACCAGCTATCTCGTCAGAAGATATTGTGAAACGACAATTGAATCTCTTACGGAAGGCTCCAAAGGAGGAAAAGGAAACCGACGGTTCCGTCGATAAAACCCCTGAAAAAGATCAACCGTCTTTCGCCATGCCGCGGCTCCGAAGTATCTCACCTCCCAGAAAGTCTTCGTCCAGCCAGGAAAAAGAAGGGGGCTTACCAGATGAATCAAGAAATGCAACCAAAGAACAACATCGTAGATCTAGTGATGTTATCTGGCAACCTAGAGGAGAATCGCCTGGTAATCGCTCCCCGCCTGGAAGTCCTCGTTCGTCGACCGCAGCGAAGGTTCCTCCAGCTGTCCTTCCCAAGCCCAAAGGTGGAAGCCGCAATCCAGCTCCTCCCTTTCGGAAAAATTCCGATGACTTACTAGCGTCTTTGCATGCTGCACAAGCTGTACGGAGCCACCGGGGTGGGTCTACGGGGGAAGATCCGAGAAAGAGTAGGGGGTCTGTTGGGGATGATACGGCCTTTTAATTCGTGGGATGGTTCAATAGCGATAAGGTTATATGGATATATGAGATCAATACAGTAGGTGATGACGTTGGTTGATTTTTTTTTTCAGACGATCAGTTAAGTAGGCGAACAAAGGAGCAAGGGGAAATGGTCCGGGGGGGGCGGAGGTGTGGAGGGGCAGGGGGGTAGATGATCTAGTAATTTGAATACAAATGCCGTCTTCAAAGATGGGCGTAAATTGGAGTCCAAAACCTGGAGCGTTCAACTGCCATGTGTTCGTTTCATGGCGTTTGTGTAGACAGATTTCCCCCAACCGCATCCCACCACCCCCCCCCCCCCTCCCCCCACAAAAAAAAACCGGCTTATTTGTACAAACGCAGGATTCCCGAAAAAAGATGCGGCTAAAAATAAACGCGGTGATGTACGGCTAGTGTGGGAGTTGCTCGCTGCGGTTAGGGGGCTTCTGGCCCTACCAAAGTGAGGTTGGTTGGAAGTGGGGGGGAGGGGGGGGGGGATTAGATCTGGCGAGGACCGGGACTGTGTAAGTGATTGCAGCGAATTATTGTTTCACAAAGAAGAAAAATGCATTGACGCAGACCTTTCGTTGCCTGCAGTTTACTAGTTATAGGAACCCAAAAGTCATGTGAACTTCACTAATTTTGATATATAAAAACTACGTTAATAAATATAATTTTACTATGTCATCATTATCCATGATTAAGGAGTTTCATTTTTAGTAACAGTTTCAAGTTTGGAAAGGTCTTCACTTAGGGAAGTGGCTTGGGCGTTTATCTGTTTTATAGTCTTTCGCATATTTAGTATGGTGACTTTTCATGATGAAAGTACGACTATCATTTAATTGTGGAAAGTTCAGTTATAATTGTATTGTAAATATGTAATTTTATTAGTAAAAATTCGTTTGGAGTATAGACTAAATTTTCCTTTTTGTTCAAGGTTCTTTTTGTGTAGGTGACGTTATTATTTATGATTCTGTTTGAAATGCAAGGAAATCAAAATAACAGCTTGAGGTTTTATGACATTTTGCAGTATAACGTGATTCTCGTATTGGTTCTAGATTTCTTTTCATCTTGTGGCATCTTCCGCCTTTTTGGGGGCCTGCTTACATGAAGGTGGGGACAAGCGGCGTTTTTTGGTGATTAATGTTCCAATTAACCAATCAGATCTGTAGAAAAGGGCGGGAAAGCTCTTCGCGGGTGGTTTTGATTTGATTTCTGATTAGTCGCGAATGTGATTAATGCTGTGGCTTTCTATTGTCAATTGTAAAGCCTCCGCCAAAGGCAGTTACTTGAATTTGGCCCGAATTTGATGTAACACGAAAGGCGGGTTACCTCACCTTGAAACGTTTAATCACTGGCAAATTAAAATGAGTCAGGGATTTTATGGACAAGCGGGTTACCCCACCTAAGCGCGCTGCCTCACCTACCTGGGGTTCCCCTCTTCCATGTAACCAGGCCCTTTTTTGTCAGAACAGGATAATGCATGGTGACGTCATTGTGTACATTTTGGCTTATTGGCATACCATTTTACCCACAATTTGACAAAACTGGTTAACTTAAGACGGCCTTTCAATAGGCAATTATTTTTGTGTTTGCCTGTTCTGTCGATATTCATTCTGGTTCACTGAATGGTACTTGAGGTGCTAAAAGATGTAGTCGCCCAAAGGAAACACGTGGCCGGTAGCCTTTTAAATGGAATCATCTTTCTCAGTGTTGGGAAAAATGTGACAATTCCTTGAAACTATCTTAAGAAGGTGATGTTACACGAGGCGTTTGGCAACAACGATTTTTAGACATAGACCTATTCGGCTAACTCAATGTTGTATCCAATTCAAATCTCCCGGGGTTAAGAATCTTTGTGTATTGTATTTTGCATTGTTGTGTCATTCACATTTAAATGACATGGAAATTCCTGAAGTAAAAAGTTTTATTCCCAAAGGGTTTGAATTGGGTACAATATTGAGTTAGCCGAATAGGTATATTGTTGTGACATTGTTTTGAATAGTTACAACTTTATTCCAACATTGCAACGCTGTGTTGCACTAAAAATGGTCGTGGCGGATCGTGCCGTGTAAGAGTCGTTCAGTAAGTTGGTATTCTAAAGACTTGAACGAACAATAATTCAAAGAGATATTTTGGTGTATGTAAGAAAATTTAGATAACTTATCAAGCAGTTCAATAATAAATCAACCGTTTTGTAACTTTCTAGCCGCTTTTTGCTAAGTTAACGTTACTCTCTTGTACTTGTTGTAATTCCCCCATACTCCCATCGTGGTATAATGATTTGTGCTGAATGGACCCAACTTACTTTATTTCCAAGGAGACCAACAAGACTACGATAAAACAGGTTTAAAAAACGTGCAACTTGTTTGCAAGATTGCTGCAAAACGAGTCGAAAAGCGATGGTGGGCGTTTTGTCGACCTGCGTTAAAAGAAGAAGAAGAAGAAGAATTTAAAAAATGTATAATGTATCTATATAAGGGGGTGTTTACATGACACCGGGGCGACTTTCTCCCCTGAGCGAGTTCACTCCGGTTCCCTCTCATGGCTCTACATTTGTTTACATGACACCACCACAAAATGTCGTGCCGACGCGAGTCGCCCCGCCGTGAGTTCACTCCGGTTGTCGCACCGGGGCGAGAATTTCACTCCGGTACGAGATTTCGCAACGGTATCATGTAAACGCGAAACGTCCACCCGTTCCGGTGGGAAATCGGTCTGCTGGTAGGCTGGAACGAGTAGAGCATGCGTAATGTTTGCGATTTTGAATCACACGTGTATTTTATCAACATGAAGTGTACCTTCAAATAACAAGATATGAAATGGTTGTGACAAGAATGGATACCTCAAAATCAGGTTGGACACCTTATGTTTATTACACAACGCTATACTCTACTCCACGCTATGCGAATTTAAAAAGTGGGGAAATCAGAGTAAAAGACAATTGTGCAAAGAAAAGAGTTGGATACAGGGTTTAGCACCGAAGTACAGTGATTAGGGTTAAGCGCTGTTTTAAAAACGGTTAGCTTTCAATAATGTAATGATCAACGCCATGTAAAGTACGTTAAAATTAACCGGTCTCGGCAGTTAGTCCTTGATGGTGTAGTGAATACGGATGTGGATTATATATCAAATTACACGGGTTCAAGTCCTACGAACTACCTACTGTTTTCTTCTGTTTTCTTTCTTTTCTTATTTACTACTTTAAGTTATAAGACTTCTATATCATGTATGTTGAGCGAAGAAGACAATCTGACTTTGGGGTATCCATTCTAGTCACAACCGATATGAAATGACCCAGTCATCATGTAAACGCGATACGAAATCAAAAAGTCATCCCGGTATGAAACTCGCGCCGGTGCAAGTTTCTCATGTAAACACCCCCTAACACGCCTTTTGCATGTAAATACGATCAATAGCGCGTAAAAATCAGGTTGTTGCAGGTTGCGAAAGTTTTTTGCTAAAAGTAGAGAAAAGATATACTTTTTGAATTTTTTTTTGCAGCAAGTGACGTAACTCCCGCGTATGGCGTGACTCCCCCGTACTTGTATCCAATCAGAAGTCAGTATTCACGCAACTTACAGTAACCTTTATTTGTTGCAAGACAGGTTTCAATGTGGGGCGCAACTTTTTGCAGAAATGTTGCAAAACAAGTTTCACGTTTATGTTATGTGTTCCGCTTACCTGGGAATCAAATATCCCTAGTGATATGTGTTCCCCTACCTGACAAACACATATCCCTAGTCATATGTGTTCCCCCTACCTTGGAAATACCTATCCCTAGTGATATCTGTTCCCCATACCGGGGAAACACATATCCCTAGTGATATCTGTTCCCCGTACTTGGCAAACACATATCCCTAGTCAAATGTGTTCCCCCTACCTTGGAAACACATATCCCTAGTGATATATGTTCTTCTATCTGGGAAACACATACCCCTAGTGATATGTGTTCCTCTACCTGGGAAACACATATCCCTAGTGAGATACGTTCCTCTACCTGGCAAACAGATATCCCTAGTGATATGTGTTCGCCTACCTGGGAAACACATATCCCTTGGCGATCGGAGTAAATTTCACGTGGTTATATAGTCCCACGCGCCTTTGGGGTCTGAGTCGAAATTCTGCTGTTGCTGGCATTTTCTCGTGAAAGTCGATCGCGTGATACATAGAATCTCGTGCTTTTTGTGCCTCTGCAAAAAACTCAAGAAATGCTAGCATTCAACACCTCAGCCATTTTCTTTTTAGAGTTTTTAATTCTCGTCTTGATGTACGCTCAACTGGCTGGAGACGTTACGTGAGGTGAATCCCTTTTATTTTCTCATACTAAATTATCATATCTCGGTGAGCAGTTCGGAAGTCAGCCAGGTTGCAGAAAGCAAATAAAAGGCCAGTCTGAATGAGGTAAACGGTTACGTTGCTCTATCTTTCTAAAGTTAAACGAGATGTTTTTGTGACGTTTTTTTTTTTTACCTTACATTTCCAATAAGATACCGATTATTACTTGAACACCACGCCCGTCATATACGGTAGTTTCCGTAGTGTAGTGGTCATCACGTCCGCCTAACACGCGGAAGGTCGCCAGTTCAAATCTGGCCGGGAACACTTTGCGATTAACTCTTTTTCTTTAAATGAGACAAATCAGTACATAGCCGTGAAAGCATAGGCTTTGACTAAATAACAGTTAAAGTTTAATTTAAAAAAAGTTAAATTACTTACTTTTAAGTAGTCTTTTGTCGCCCCTAGTCATTTCTGCAGATCGACTTCTGAATCAAAACAAAGCATGTTTCCAGGCTTTAGTACAAGAAATATAAGGGCAGAAATGATCAGAAACGACAAAGTAACCTTTATTTAGTCGAAATAAACTCACGCTTCCTGTGGCCCATAGTGAGAGCCATTTAGGAGAGACCAGGAGCCCAGGAGAGATAAATTGGTATTTCACTATAGGAAACATGCATTAGGCTTCGACTAAATTAAAGTTAAATTTTTATTTAATAAACTTGTATGTACCGTTTACGTGGTCAAAAATTACGATAGAAGAGAATTGTAAGGGGAATTTTGAGTATTCTTATTCCGGAATACGATCAATCAAACGTTAACGCACCCTTCAAATCAAACATTCAAGGTCAAAAGAAAAAATAAAAGCCTTCCAAGCATTCATCTTAATCCGAAGACCAAAAGAATCTCCCCGGCGGGGAATCAAACCCCGGTCTCCCGTCTCCCGCGTGACAGGCGGGGATACTCACCACTATACTACCGAGGGATTGAATACGTTAGAATTAGGCTTAATGGGTGTTATGCAATGGGGATACGCCCCATTTCACTTTAAAGTAAAATAATTTCAACATCGTCTTAACTGTGACCGCCAAACTTACCTTTTTCCTATAATGTGGGAAACATTTACCACAGATTTTTTTGACATACATTTTTATAAAAAAGCCCCCAACCCCCCTCCCCTCCCCCCCCTTCCCCCCACTGCATCACCAGATCGCAGGAAGCAAAAAAAACCCCTACTCTGCCAGTCTGAATAGGAATTTATAACTCAGTATTCTCAGTTATCTTTGTTCATATCTCAAATTCTAAATAAAGGATATCAAATGATGGCATGAAAGCAGGAGCCTGCTTGAAAGCTTAACGAAACTGTCCCTTGTTTTGGGTCATTTTTGACAACCAGGAGTTAAACAAGAGAAACTGTTATACTAGCGGTAAAAGTTTCCTGTCAAAAATCCGTCGTAAATTGCATGTTCGCTCATTATTGGGAAAAGGGGTAAGTTTGGCGGTCAAAGCTAAGACATACTTTGCTGTCACATGGGGTGTTTCACCATTACATAATCCATTAAGCTCAACACATCCAAATCCTCGGTAGTATAGTGGTGAGTATCCCCGCCTGTCACGCGGGAAACCGGGGTTCGATTCCCCGCCGGGGAGATTCTTTTGCTTTTCGGATTTAGATAAATGCTTGGAATACTTTTTTTATTTTACCTTTGAAGTTTTGCTCGTTTGAAGGGTTGGTTTGATTGATTATTTTCTGGGATAAGACTGTGCTTAAATGTTCTTTTACAAATCTCCTCTAGAGTAATTTTTTGACCACAAAAACGTTACATGCAAGTTTATTTAATAAAAATGTAACTTTAATTTAGTTAATGCATGTTTCCTATAACCCATGCACAGGCCCAAACTTCAATAGCGAAATACCAATTTATCTCTCCTGGGCTCCTGGTTTCTCTTAGTTCGGCTCTCAACATATGCATAAATAAAGGTTACATTGTCGTTTCTGGTCATTTCTGCCCGCGCGTACACTTTTTGCAGAAAGCCTAGAAACATCCTTTGTTCAGGGGCACCTAACGGAAAATTTTGAGAAAAAGACCTAAAAACATCATCAAAGCATGAATAAAAATTTTTGAAGCCATTTTAAGCATTTTGAGAGATTGCTGGGAAAAATTTATCTGTTCC
>JBBMOI010000015.1:9115000-9170000 GCA_038088405.1 Porites divaricata | reverse complement strand
TTGACGTCCGCATTTTTGTTGAAGAGGCTTATTAAACATGGCGCATTATTTTGATGTAATCAGTTGTGGAATCAACAAATGCATGCACAGTTCTCTATTCTCTATGGACTCCAATATACCATGGTTCTCTTTAGTAAGTTGTCTTGATAAATGAAACTGAACACTGTTAGAGACAACCCAGAAATGGCCCCCATGAAAAACTTGAGGACGACACCTTACGGCTATATAAACGACGCCTCTGTCGATTTAAACCTTTCACTGCCAGAGTCGGTGCTTGATAGAGTTTTGTAAGATGACTCTACCTTTTGAGTCTGCGGACGAAATCATATGATGTAAACATTCAAATGCAAGCTCTCTGCCTGTACTTACACGCGGTGCTATTTGTTTTTCAGAATTTGAGAAAATGAAATTGTGACATTTGGTTGAAATTTGCTTTTGGCTAAATGTGGCAGTGAGAAGCTTAAGTTTGAACGAAGTTTGCCTCAATATAACTTACTTCTTTCTAAAGGAACTAGTTATTGTCAGTGATGTTTTTTCTCCTCGCTTTGCTGTCCCATGAGAATTTGCATTCATTGCCAGAAGTGGTATGAAGAGTCTTTTCACTGGAATTGACTCTTCTATTCATACAGTAGTCTCCTCTGCCCAAGTAGTTTATTCATTTTTTTAAAATCTGTTTATTTATTTTATTGTCATTGCTAACATATTTTTTTACAAATCGATCGCTTGGAGCCTTCTTTCACCGATTCCGTATTCCGTTTCCGTTTCCAGATTCCTGATTCCGGATTCCATGTTTTAGTGCTGCCGGTAAAGCACACTACTGGCCCCTAAAATATGGCCGTGAACAATAACATAAAAGTTCTATTATACGTCCATTAAATGTCCGTAGAGAGGGAAAGCAATTGTCTCTGGGCCGCGGTAAAGCGACCCATCTATAATTAGCCTTTCTACCTTGAAAAATGCAGTACGCTTTTTTTGCTTGGCGGCTTTTAGTACTGGGTACAGCTGTTTCCTCATTTCTTCTACCTCCTTTGAAAATTCGTCGGAAATTCCAAGATTGCGGCCTTTCGTAAGGTTTTTGATGAAAGTTTTAATAACTCTTATTTATTTATTACAATCTATGGATTAAAAAAACCAAAGGATGAACTGTAAAGGAGTCCTAGACCCCATATAAAAACAGATCACCTAAAAATATAAAGAAACACAATAAATTATAGTTTCAGAAAACACAGAAATATAAAAGCTACTTAAAAATCACTGAAAAATTTCTTAACTCTAGACTTAAAAATATTTACTTTATCAGAAACACGAATGTCTAACGGTAGTTGATTCCATTGGTCAGTAATTCTATGGAAAAAAACTATACTTCAAGACATTAGTTCTGGCATATTTCTTCTTTAAAGTTAAAGAGTCCTTTGCCCTAAGTGAGAAGCGGTAAACTTCTGAGTGGAAATCTATAATTTTACTGATGTCAATATCAATGTTGCAATTAAGTACTTTATATAAGAAAGTCACGTCAGCCAGTGATCTTCTCTTCTCCAGTGACATTAGGTTTAACTTCTTCAAACGAATGTCATAGGTATTCCATGATAAGTGATGATTTGCAATAATCCCCAAGTCTTTAAACTCTTTAACCTCTTCCAGTTCAGAGTTTTCCAAGAAAAAACTAGAAGTGAGTGGTTGAATCTTCTTAGTAATTGTCATAATTTTGCATTTCTTGACATTGAAGTGCATGAAATTCCGAACACTCCACTGATGCAGACTATCCAGGTCCTGTTGAAACAATTCAAGATCACCAACCGTGTCAATGATTCTAGAACATTTACAGTCGTCAGCATAAAGAGCAATAGTACTGCAAGGAGGTACTACTTTAGGAAGGTCACTAATAAATATAACAAGAAATAAAGTCCCTAATAAAGAGCCCTGAGGAGCTCCAGATGAGACATCGGACCAGGAAGAGGATATACCATCCAGCACTACTCTCTGTCGGCGATTGCTAAAGTAACTTTCACACCATTGTAATAATGAGCCAGTGATCCCAAAGTTGCACAACTTTTACAACAAAACTGCATAGTTCACTTTGTCAAAGGCTTTGGAAAAGTCTAAAAAGACTACATCAACTTGTCTGCCTTTATCAAGGGTAGTAGCCTATTGATGATGGGTTAAAATCAGTTGAGTCTCACAGGATCTACCTTTAATGAAACCATGTTGCCACTCAGTTAAAAATGGTGAGACATGATCATAGATAGCACAATTAACAATACGTTCTAAGCACTTGGCTGGGATTGGCAATAATGAGATAGATCTGTAGTTGGTAACGAGCTTCCTGCTATCTCCCTTATGAATTGGGGTGATATTGGCTGATTTCCATAAAGTGGGCATTTTCCCGGTTCTCAGGGATAAATTAAACAAATGGGCAAGTGGAATAGAGACCTCTTTTGCACAAGTACGCAAAATACGGGCTGGTAAAGTTGTCCACTCCAGGTGCCTTGTTTAAATGTGATCTTACTTAGAATTCCTTCAAGCTCTGGAGCTGTTGTTGTAGCTTCAAATAACAAGTTCGGATTAACAACATCTGTGGCCAACAGTTTAACATCAGGACTGGATTTAGGGTAGACTGAATGAAAAAAAAAACACGTTGAATAACTCCACTTTCGAATTCAAGTCTCTAGACCTGGTGTCTCCATAGATAACAGTTTCAGGAATTCGTTTTGTCTTAGATTTGATAGAATAATTTTGTCGTGGAAGCTGGAAAGCTTGACAATAATCGGTCGTGGCTTGGAATTCGGAGTGCCAGACGATACTCGACGAGCTGATACCCTGTGCACTCTATCGGACTGAATACTTTCTTCGTCCTCTTTAGGGATCTTTAAGTCGGTACGTAAAAATTTCCTCAATAAATCTTCTGTGTCTTCGTTCGATTCATGCTCGCGTTCTCTTATTCCACAGAATTTCAAATTACCTCTGCGGCTGTGACACTCTAATTAAATATGACGGTGCTGTAATTCGGCGAGTTCACATTGAACGCGTTGAAGTGAAGCTTCAGTGGTCTTCTGTTGCTCAAAATTAAATAGATATAACGACTAAGTCTTAAATCGATTTAAGCTCAAATAGATTTAACGCCTTAGTCTTAAACCGATTTAAGCTTAAATAGATATAACGACTAAGTCTTAAATCGATTTAACCTTAAATAGATTTAACGTCTTAGTCTTAAACCGATTTAAGCATAAATATATTTAACTATATTAATTTATGTTAATTTAAAGTTATGTATTTTGTTATATATTTTTACGTTGTTATATAAATTTACGTAGTTACGTATTTTTATTTATTAAATTTATATAACACCCTTTGGCCAGCTGCTCATAATGATCCGCTGAACATTAATAGAGTTATGCTTCAACATAAATAATTTATTATTATTTTTAATTATTTAAGGGTTTTATAACGATGTGTAATCTTGAAAAGCGTTTGATGCGCGCGGCAAAAAGATAACTCCTGCAAGCGATGTTCATGAACGACTGAAAACAAACACCAGCGGAGCGATTAAAATTGCAAGAGAGACTATTAACAATCACTAAGAGAAATATAATTCGGTTAAACATTTACAGAGACAACAATTTTCATTCACAAAGATAAGTATTAAAGCGTTTCGAAAAATCCTGAGTCTTAAAGCTTAATAAGTTTATGTTTTAAGCCGGCCTCGCGGTGTTTGCTTTTCTCAAAGATGAACTCGAGGCAAGAAAATCGCTCAAAGTTTTCTATCTACAGCCAAATTTATAACTAAATATTCTTCGAAACGTTTTCTTTCTATTTGCGGTGAGAAAATATATCTAAAGGCTTTTTAAAGTTCTGTAAGCTTGTATCAAACCTGATATTAGGTCGATTCATTGTCTCAAATCTTACAAACGTGCCTAAACTTACCGCATAAATTGTGCTCCACTACATGAAATTAGATATAAAAAAACAAAAATCAAATGCAATCATTACTCAGGCTTACCATTCGAGATGCAGCTCCTGAAAGCTATCAAGTAACGTGAGAATCGCTTAAGAATTTTGAAACCTCTTTAATACGCATCAAGCAAGGTGAAAAACGAAAACGATGCCAACCGAAATCGGATTTCCGACTTTAACAAGCGACGCATCTCTCAACCAAAAAAACAGTGAACAAACTAGCCATGAATAACAGACTTGATAGCAGCTGTATTTCATTTTGTACATCCAGTGGAAAAAGACAGTTAAAAACATCCCAAGTTGACACAAAACTCTATCAGCTTCAGCTGTCAAAGTAAACAAGTTTCAAGATGCTGCATAAATTTTCCGCATGAACTCACCTGTTTTATTTTTTTTTTTTATAATCAGAGCATAAGAATTGGGCGTAGAGCGTGACCAACGCGTGACCTAGGTAAGAAAAGGTCTTCCCCGCCTGTATTTTTAAATAACTTGCTGGATTTTCGCGTCCATGGTTAGTTTGAAATCAAACTCTTAACAGTGCGGGGCCATCATGATATAAACACAGCATATTTCATATAAATTTTAAAAAAAATTATAAACTTGAGCCTGCGATCATTTGAAATTCAGTAACTTGTCAGCGGATAACTTCAAAAAAGTACTCGACCTCGATGGGTCGACACCTGAGCCCGCGATACGGTCAGATGATACTGGTCAGCGGATACCTTGTTTTGACAGCTGTCAATTGATCACAATATTGATGTGCAATCAGTTTCCTCCTGGGCTTCCTGGGCTCCCAAAGTAGTTAGAAAGTGTGAAAGTAAACATTGGTTGTCCTGCGGTGCGGACGGATGGCGGGCGGTCGGTCGGTCGGTGTACGGTCGCGTGATTACAAATTTTCTGGGATGGGTAGATTTACTAAGCTATGGGGCTCCGCCCACGCCCGCGCGAAGCGCGCGCGTGGAGCTCCGCTAATAATTAACTACGTCTTAAAGTATTCACTTTCCACAGTCTTCCCCTTTCCTTTTTTCAAAGTATTCAATACATGTTTTGCTATTAGTTTTTGTATTTTAGCATTTCCGCTAGGGGGGTTTATGAGAAACATGAAAATTTTGCTAGGTGACATTCTGCTTATTTTTATTCTATATTCTTTTTCCAAATAATCTAGTAACGAACATCTTTTCTCCTGGTAAGGAGGGCATATGTTTAAAAAAATGGTTTTCGTCCTCCATTTCTATCTTACAAATTGGGCAAATTCTTTCTTCAGGTTTCTTAAACGGTCTCGAATAACGTCCCGTCTCTATGGTCAATTTGTGGTTGCTTAGTCGTAGTTTTGTTAGAGCTATTCTATGTCGCGTATTGGTGGTGACCTGATGTAGGTAATCTTCACATTTGTAATTGTCTATCGTTTTGAATAACCGGTAGGTTCTCATTTTGTTCCTTTGGTTAGCATCTTTTCTAGTGTCGTTACTTATTTCACTTAGCCATCTTTGTAGTTTGATAAATGAGTCATGTCTCCTCAACTTTGGATAAACTAGTCTTGATATGATAATTACAATATGGGCTTATGATGGCTAGCTTTGACTGCGGACTCACACACACATACATGTTAATTTAATTAATCTAATAATCTAATTAGGGGGTGTTTACATGACACCGGGGCGACTTTCGCCCCGGAGCGAGTTCACTCCGGTTCCCTCTCATGGCTCTATATTTGTTTAAATGATACCACCACAAATTTCATGCTGGCGCGAGTCACCCCGGCGCGAGTTCACCCCGGTTCTTGTACCGGGGCAAGAATTTCACTCCGGTACGAAATCTCGCAACGGTATCATGTAAACACGAAACGACCACCCGTTTCGGTGTGAAATCGGTCTGCCGGTAGACTGGAACAGGTAGCGCATGCGTAATGTTCGCGATTTTGAATCATAC
Organism: Porites divaricata; assembly: GCA_038088405.1. Classification (NCBI taxonomy): domain Eukaryota; kingdom Metazoa; phylum Cnidaria; class Anthozoa; order Scleractinia; family Poritidae; genus Porites; species Porites divaricata. The sequence continues at coordinate 9,164,120 of JBBMOI010000015.1, read as the reverse complement.
GTACATTTTATCAACATGAAGTGTACCTTCAAATAACGAGATGTGAAATAACCCAGTCATCATGTAAACGCGATACGAAATCAAAAAGTCATGTCGGTATGAAACTCGTGCCGGTACGAGTTTACACATGTAAAAGCCCCCTTAGAGGCATACCGAAGCTACTATGTACTAAGAAGGAATTCTTTAAGCTTTCTTTTAAAAGAAGCGGAGGAGGACGAAACAGTTATAGTAGGATTCAGCCAATCATAAAGCTTTGGACCTTGGAAATAAATTGAGAACTGTCTGGTGTTCGTTCTGCATAGTGGCAAGCGAAATGAGTGGGCATTCCTAGTATTATGTATGGATTTGAACCCCCCCCCCCCCCCCCCCCCCACAGGTTGCAGAAAGCAAATTAAAGGCCAGTCTCAATAGGACTTACGGTTACGTTGCTCCATATTCATTCTAACAGTTAAAAGAAATGTTTTTTTTTCTGATTTGTGTTATTTACAACTGATTTTTTGAAAACATTTCTTTTAACGGTTAGAATATGGAGCAACGTAACCGTAAGCCCTATTCAGACTGGCCTTTTATTTTTATTTTGACACTGTTTGTTTTTCATTTACAAATTTGCGCAAAACGCCTCTATCCTCGTCTTTATTCTTCCTCCTGTTTTATCTTATATAGATTCAAAACAAACAAAACAAATAAACAGCAGCGAAATTGTTGACAGTGGTTTCCGTAGTGTAGTGGTTGTCACGTCCGCCTCACAAGTGAAAGATCGCCCGTTCAATTCTGGCCGGAAACATATTACTTTTTTCTTTAAACGAGGCAACTGTTAAATTTTTATTTAATAAAATTGAATTACTTACTTTGAAGCGTTTCTAGTCATTTCTGCAGATCGACTTTTGAATCAAAACAAACACGGTACACAATGGATCTTTTCCTCAAGATATCTGTTCTTCAGGCAAATTTTTGCTGGCTGGGAGGTTTGAAAAAATGATATGTCCTTAGGAGGAAAGTGTTGCTAGGTCCTGTAGAATAGCTGGTATGTGGTATTTGTCAGCAATCTCTCCCATCCTCCCCTACCGCACTAAAGGGGTCAATTTGGCCCTTATGCCACACCCGATTTCCTATCGACCACCTCCCCCCACCGCACTCTCTGAAGGGCTGAATTTTGCCCTATGACCACACCTTAACTGGGCAGTAATGTCTGGATATACCTCTGCTGGGAAACTTCCCAGTAAGTCAGGTTGCTGGTTGTAGGTGCACCTTGCTGGCTGGGAACTCTTTCATCAGTCTTGCTGAGAGTGAGGAACAGACAAAGTTTTCCCAGGAATCTCTCAAAATGCCTGAAATGGCTTCAAAAAGCTTTATTCATGCTTTGATGTTGTTTTTGGGTGGTCTTGAAAGGGAAGGGGAAGGGAATTAGGGCACGAGATCGCGCGGGAGGGAGGAGGAAGATTGACATTTAATTAATTCTGACCAATCACTATTTTTAAGCTCAGAATCTGAGCGTGAAAAATGGAGAAAACAATGGCGTCGTTGCAGGCGTTCCTTTCCTTTCTCTCGCGCCCAAATTCCCTCTTCCCCTTCCCCTTAGAACCGCGGCCACGCAGGCTAGGCTTTCTGCGAAAAATATACGCACGGGCACAATGCAACCTTTATTTACGCATATTGTGAGAGCCGAACTAACAGAAACCAGGAGGCCAGGAGAGATAAATTGGAATTTCGGTATTGAAGTTTGTGTCTGTGCATGGGTTATAGGAAACATGTATTAACTAAATTAAAGTTAATTTTTTATTAAATAAACTTGCCAGTAACGTTTTTGTGGTCAAAAAATTACGCTAGAGGAGATTTGTAAAAGAAATTTGAAATACAGTCTTTTCCCAGAAAATAATCAATAAAACCCACCCTTCAAATCAAAACTTCAAAGGTGAAATAAAAAAGGCATTCCAAGCATTTATCTAAATCCGAAAACAGAAAGATTCTCCCCGGCGGGGAATCGAATCCCGGTCTCCCGCGTGACAGGCGGGGATACTCACCACTATACTACCGAGGAATTGGATGTGTTAGGCTTAGTTGATTATGTAATGAAGAAACACCCCCATATGACAGTAAAGTCTTAGCTATGACCGCCAAACTTACCCCTTTTCCCAATAATGAGCGAACATGCAATTTACCATGGATTTTTGACAGGACACTTTTACCAATAGTATAACAGTTTCTCTGGTTTAACTCCTGGGTTGTCAAAAATGACCCAAAACAAGGAACAAGTTTCGTTTAGCTTTTATGTCGTCATTTGATATCCTTTATTTAGAGTTTGATGTATGAACAAAAATAACTGAAAATACTGAGTTGTAAATTCCTATTCAGACCGGAAGACTAGGCTTTTTTTGCTTCCTGCGACCTGGGGATGCAGGAGGCGGGGGGGGGGGGGGGGGGGGGGGATTAGGGGATTTTTAATAAACATGCATGTCAAAAAAAATCCGTCGTAAATGTTTCCCACATTATAGGAAAAAGGGGTAAGTTTTGGCGGTCATAGTTGAGACGATCTTGAAATTATTTTACTTGAAAGTGAGATGGGGCTTATCCCTATTACATAACACCCATTAAGCATACGTTTAGCGTATCCTATTCCTCGGTAGTATAGTGGTGAGTATCCCCGCCTGTCACGCGGGAGACCGGGGTTCGATTCCCCGCCGGGGAGATTCTTTAGGGTTTCGGATTAAGATGAATGCTTGGAAGGCTTTTATTTTTTCTTTTAACCTTGAATGTTTGACTTGAAGGGTGCGTTTGATTGATCGTGTTCCGGAATAAGATGACTCAAAATTTCTCTTACGAATCTCTTCTGTCGTAATTGTTTGACCACGTAAACGTTACATACAAGTTTATTAAATAAAAAATTAACTTTAATTTAGTCGAAGCCCAATGCATGTTTCCTATAGCTCAAACACAGGCCCAGACTTCAATAAAAATACCAATACGAAATACCAATTCATCTCTCCTGGGCTCCTGGTCTCTCCTAAATGGTTCTCACCATGGGCCACAGGAAGCATGCGTATATTTCGACTAAATAAAGGTTACATCATCGTTTCTGGTTATTTCTGCCCGTATATTTCTTGTACTACAAAGCCTGGAAACATGCTTTGTTTTGATTCAGAAGTCGATCTGCAGAAAAGACTAGGAACGACAAAACACTAATTCAAAGTAAGTAATTTCACTTTTTTAAATTACCCTTAAACTGTTATATAGTCAAAGACTATGCTTTCACGGCTAAGTTCTTTGTACTGATTTGTCTCATTAAAGAAAATAGTAATTAAAAGTGCTTCCGGCCAGATTTGAACTGGCGACCTTCCGCGTGTAAGGCGGACGTGATAACCACTACACTACGGAAACCACTGTCAACAATTTCGCTACTGTTTATTTGTTTTGTTGGTTTTGAATCTATATAAGATAAAGCAGGAGGATGAATAAAGGTGAGGCTAGAGGGGTATTGCGCAAAAATTGCGAAGAGAAAACATATTTTACAAGCAGTGTCAAAATAAAAATAGGAAGAATTGCGAGGCGGTAATAGTAGGACGAGTAATGTGGCCTTAAGAATAGACCATTTTTCAGTTGTTCAGTTAGTACCGTAGCCCTCAATGGAGAGTGAGGCTAAGGCTGACCTTGTTTTGATACAAACCTCTTTTGTCTTCTTATGTTCTTATGAAAATTACAAGAACAACAAGGTCTCGAAGCAATACGTCACTCGCCCAGAATGCGCCACTTTCAAGAACACCATACACAAGGGCATTTCAAACCCAAAAAAAACGGTTCCCGTTCACCAAATTTCAAAATTAAAACTTATTCCGTTAAGGAAAGCCCAATCTTCGACCCATTTGCCGCGTGTGAAAATGTACAAGGCGGTTAAAAATGTTCTGAATATCACTTGAGAAAACGTCCTCCACGCTGAAAAAAATAACTCTTGTACCTCGCTGATTTCCTTCTTTTTAGCAGAGCGTCCACGCACGCGAAGCACGAGTAGCGAAGTCCCATAGTTAAAAGAAAATTCAAACCTATACATCAAAAAACGAGAAGTCCAAAGACTACTGCAAAGCTGATCATAAGAACGTATATTGCTTTTTCATAACAATATTTCGTCTGTACTTGTCAGCCTTCTTCAGTAAACCTGAACAACCAACAGAATCGTCGTCCGCGGTTTTTGCAGTTTATTATAGCAAAAAGGGGTAAGTTTGGCATTCATAGTTAAGACAATCTTGAAGTTATTATACTTTAAAGTGAGATGCGAAGTTTCCGAATTCATAAGCCATTAAGCCAAAATCTATTGCATCCAAATCTTCGGTAGTATAGTGGTGAGTATCCCCGCCTGTCACGCGGGAGACCGGGGTTCGATTCCCCGCAGGGGAGATCCTTTTGCTTTTCGGATTAAGATGAATGCCTGAAATGCCTTTTTTTTAGCCTCGAACGTTTTATTTGAAGGGTGCGTTTGATTGATCGTATTCCGTAATAAGAATACTCAAAATTTCTCTTACAAAACTCTCCTGTCGTAATTTTTTGACCACGTAAGCGTTACATACAAGTTTATTAAATAAAAATTTAACTTTAATTTAGTCGAAGCCCAATGCATGTTTCCTATAGCCCATACACAGCCCCATACTCAGTCCCATTGTCGTTGCTGGTCATTTCTGCCCCTTTATTTGTTGTACTAAAGCCTGGAAACATCTTTTGTTTTGATTCAGTAGTCGATTTGCAGAAATGATTAGGGACGAAAAAAGACTACTTCAAAGTAAGTAATTTAACTTTTTTAAATTTAAAAATAAACTTTAATTGTTATTTAGTCAAAATCTATGGTTTTACCGCTAAGTACTTTGTACTGATTTGTCTCATTTAAAGAAAAAAGTCATTAAAAAGTGTTTCCGGCCAGAAAATTCACTCTATATACAATAGTAATATACAAGGTAGGAGACACGAGCCGCCATCTTCGCCGCCATGCTTTCATTCAACACAACTTTTTCCACGAAATTCGAACTCCAACAGAAGATAAACATGCCAAGATCGTAGTAATAGGATAGCAGCAGATATAGAAACCAATGAAGCTTTCCCAGATGGAGAAAACGAATCCTGCAGACTTTGACAAACTCGAAGGATGCAATCCAGAAAGGCCAAGAATATGCCCGCCGAAGTACCCGAGCCAGATAAACGCGGGGCTAAGAAAATGAGGCGTGGGCAATGAACAAAAAAATTCCATCCCAGGTGTCCTGGGTTGACCTTTCTAGGGACCGATACATACCTTTACCAAAGTTAGCCACCCCTGCTGGAAATACGTTTGCTCGAGGGCTATTGTTCACTGCAGACAAACGCGACTACATGTTTCAGTGTCAAAATGAGAAAAAAAGCACGTGCATCACGCTTTTTTAAATGAACAATCAAATTAAGTGTGACGGTGTGATGCACATTCCAAGCTGATGTTTTACTAATCTGTGTTAAAATTGTTTTTTGATGCTAATGTGTTGTCGCTGCCGTCGTGGTCAATTAAGCTTTTGCTCTTTGAAAATTGCAATTTTTCGAGAGTTAAAAAAATTGCAAAATGCAAACATCACCTTTTACATGTTTACATTTTCCTTATTTTGATGCGTACAAGTGGACATGTAGTTTGCATGGGCCAGTCGAGATCGACTTATCAATCAAAACAAAGCATGTTTCCAGGTTTTTTCCAAGAATTATATGGGCAAAAATAACCAGAAACGACAAAAGACCGCTTCAATATGTAACCTTTATTTAGTGGAAACTCCTGTTACAGCCGCATACCCAAGTCAAATATGTCTAGTACTTACCGTAAATCCTCTATTAAGCCCCCCCTCTCAAATAAGCCCCCCTCCCTAATAATCCCCCCTTTTCAGAGGAGGAAAGTTAATAAGCCCCCCCCTCCCCCTCCCCCAATCCTTATTCTTCACAAAAAAATTAACGATTAACGTGGACTGATCAGTTATGATTTATTCAGGCTGGAAGTTCATATTGTTTTTGGTCTTCGGCGGCATGACCTCCAACTTCATATGCTTTACTTTCTCAATTTTACGCTCTAGCTCTCTGTGGAGAATTGCCACCATTTTCTTGTCGTTAGACAAAGCAGTGTACCGCTCGGGAACCACAAGTTTAATTGAACAACGCGTAAGTCTACTCTGTGTCATACCTGTGTCGGCATTAACAATAGATTCGAGTTCCGCACTACTGATAGTGGACAGGTTTTAAAGCTACTGAATAAATTAAATAAGTCTAAAGTGGCTGGTCTCGATAAACTATCAAGTCGGCTTATTCGTGAATGTGCTGATCTTATTTCACCATATATCTCAATTATTTTTAATTGCTGTTTAACTACCGGCACATTCCCTGATGACTGGAAATTGGCCAAAGTTACGCCTATATTTAAGCAGGGCGATAGAAGCGATATGAACAATTATCGCCCAATTTCGGTAATCTCAGCAATAGCAAAAGTCTTTGAAAGAATAGTTTATAATCAACTTTCCTCCTATTTATCCGAAAATAATATTTTGTCAAAATATCAGTCTGGTTTTCGATCCTTTCACTCAACTGCAACCGCTTTGCTCGAAGCCACTGATAATTGGGCCTTTAACATAGATCGTGGCTATGTTAACGCTGTTGTCTTTTTAGATCTAAAAAAGGCATTTGACACGGTCGATCACTCTATTCTATTATCCAAACTGTATTTATATGGAGTTAAAGGAATTGCCTCCGAATTGCTTTCTTCCTACTTAGAAAATCGTACGCAAAAATGTTCTGTCAATGGTGTCCTTTCTAAAAGCTGTTTTTTAACTTGTGGGATTCCCCAGGGGACAATACTGGGGCCTTTGCTGTTTCTCTTATACATCAATGACTTACCTAATTGTTTATCTAACTCGCAACCTAGAATGTACGCAGATGATACTCACCTAACATATGCTGACAATGACATCTGCTCCCTTGAGGCTTCTTTAAATCATGACTTGTTAAATATAAATAATTGGCTCATCGCCAATAAATTGACTCTAAATATGACCAAAACTGAATTTATGTTAATCGGATCAAGACAAAAAATGAATAGCCTATCCGTTCTTCCAGACTTAGAAATTAATGGCACACAATTAAACAGAGTTGATTTTACAAAGTCTCTTGGTGTATTAATTGATGAAAATCTAACATGGAGTAATCATGTCAACGCTATATCTAAAAAAATCTCTTCTGGTATTGGATCTATTAAACGAATAGGTCACTGTGTTCCTCCGGCAACTCTACATAATATCTATCATGGGTTAGTTCAATCACACTTTGACTATTGTAGTGTTGTTTGGGGTAACTGTGCCAAAACATTATCTGACAAATTACAGAGACTTCAAAATCGTGCTGTCCGCGTCCTTACCCATTCTACTTATGATGCTGACGCCAACCAACTATTTAAAGAATTAGGCTGGGACAATTTAGAAACTCGGCGTCAAAAACTAAAGGCTGAGATGGTCTATAAGTCCTTAAACGGCCTCGCACCGAATTATTTATCCTCGAAATTCATTCAACGGAGTGACGTGATTACTTCTTACAATTTGCGCGATTCTGATAATAAGCTCGCAATACCATTGCCACGTACTAACCATTACAAAAATAGCTTTGCCTATAGTGGTGCAGTCCTCTGGAACAGTCTACCCTCAGTCGCTAGGCAGGCAACATCTCTGACTAATTTCCGACGATTCTTAATCAATTCTGACACGGCATTCATGTAAAGCAGGCTTTTTATTTAGTTTACTTTTCTTTAATAGTTAGTCATAGTTTAAATCATAGAAGATTAATTTGTATACATAGTTTCATACTAGATTGTAGCTTTATATTGAATTTTAATGCCTGATGTATTTACCGTGTTTTTAAATAAAGATGATGATGATGATGATGACCACGGTATTTTTGCTACAGGTGATGCGTTTCGCTAAATTACATAAGCCCCCCCTCTCTATTAAGCCCCCCCCCCCCCCCCCCCCCTCGGGGGGCTTAATAGAGGATTTACGGTAGTTCATTGTTTAGTTTTGCACATTCTTTTCATAATCCTTTCAGGTATCTCATTTCATATTCTGTTAGGTTTCTCTGCATAATTTCCTTTGTTTTTAGATCATTTTGTAAGTTTCATCGCTTATTCTTGAGGCATTTCGGCAACATCATATTTTTGCTTGCGTGCGTGAGGGCGTGTTTGCTGAGATTGAAAGTGGTGTTAGCGATGCGAATTTAACTGTTTGTCAAGGGTTGCCTTCGAAAACTTCTTCTGTACAAGGATCTAATTTTTCTGGGCCATTTCTTCCGACTTCCTCAAGCGCTTAGACGTCCCCAACCATCACGTCGAACATTATGACTAAAGTGAGCTACACTGCTGATTTATATGACGCTCCTATGATACAGACTCCTCCCAAGACAATGCAGCAGCCAAGTCTGAATCCTTTAGCATCTGAGTTTCATGTCGCCGAAATTAAACAAGACACAGAGCCATTAGGACAACCGAAACAAGAGCCTTACGCATATGAACCGCCATGTATGGCCTACACACATCAAAGCACTAAGCAGTTTTGTGAAGTCCTTCAGCAACAGAACAGATTAACGGAATTACTAGCGGAGCGACAACAACAGAGTTTACTACCTTCTCTTACACTGGCCAAATTTAGCAGCGATGCTATGGAGTACTTTACGTTTATAGGAAGTTTTGAATCTCAAGTAGAGGCTAAGGTCAGCTCGAATGATGTGCATCTACAATACTTAGAGCAGTATTTACACGGAGAACCCAAGGATCTGATCAAGGCTGTCTCCACCGTGATAGACACAGCGGGTACCTAGAGGCCAAAAGGCTCCTTAATGAGAAGTATGGGGACCCTTACAAGATATCCAACGCCTATCTTAAGAGAATCAACGAGTGGCCCTGTATCCGACAAGGGGCGAGCTGGCATTAGACAGATTCTCCATCTTCCTTAGTCAGTGTCGGAGCGCGATGTCGACTCTTACCTATCTGCCTATCCTCAACCATCCTCACAACTTGCAAAGCATGGTAACCAAGCTTCCATTTACGCTTCAAGACCGATGGCGCCGAGAAGCAAATAGAAGAAGAGTAGCAGGTGGAGTGATCCCTTCCTTCGCCGACTTCGTGAACTTCGTTAATGCAGAAGCGGGAATTGCGACCGACGCAGGCTTCTCTCGGGAAGCGCCCTGTCGTTTGGATAGTTCTTCAGATCGACCTGACCGTTCCAGTAAAGGCAAAGATAGAGGCTTTGACAAGTCTAAAACGTCTGGGAACCATAATGGTACTTCACATCACGCCCCCAGTCACGCGACAGATATGACCGCTGGCCAGCAGTCCGACTCACTCACTCCCATTAGCCTCTGTAAGTTCTGTGACAAGAATCTTGATTTGGACTACTGTCAAGAATACTTGAACAAATCCTTGTCATAAAGGAAGGATTTCTTAAAGAAGAAATCACTCTGTTTTGACTGCTACAGTCCTGGACATAGATCTAACGGCTGTGCTCAGCGAAGGACCTGCATGAGATGCTCACGTCGGCATCCAACGGGTCTACATGATGATAGCCTCGCCCTCAATCAGGAGGCTTACAAGCAAGTCAGCTCCACTCCTCGGCAACCAAAAGAGAACGTATCAAATGCTCACATCAAGTTGGAAGAAGCCTTCTGCAATGCTGTGGGTACCAAGGAATCAGTAACCGCCGTTCCTGTCGTTCCCGTTAGGCTGAAATCTGCTGAAAGAGAAGTCCTTACTTACGCCATGCTTGACACCTGCAGTACTGGTTCGTTTGTTCTTGACGAAATCGCGACCACCTTGGGGTTAAAAGGTGTGAATACACAGCTCATAGTGAAGACTGTCAATGGTACAAAGTTGCACGACTCTAGGGTCTTAAATGGATTAATTTTCACGGACTTAAAAGGCGAAAATCCCATACGGCTACCGAAGATATTCACTAAAGAGGACCTCTCTACACCCCCAAATGTGCATACGCCTGAGCTTGCCCATCGTTGGAAACATCTTAGAAGCATAGCCAAAGAGCTGCCTACACAGTTAGCTAACGTCAGAATTGGTCTTCTGATCGTCTCACACTGCCCAAAAGCTCTTGAAGTAATAAACGTATTAGCTAGTAAAGATGGTGGCCCGTTCGCGATCAGGACGTTTGCTGGATGGGCAATAGTGGGCCCTCTCTATATGTGCAGCACAGAGCACCCAAATGTCAGTCGTCATAGAATCGCTCCTACGGAAGTCGGTTCAGGCCACTTGTTCGGCGCAGTGTCATCGCCAAGCTGCTCGAATTTCGCGCTGAGAAAAGCAGCAGATGACTCAGAAAAGATCGTTGGGGCAGAAGCCGCAGACGTTCTGCGAAAGAACTTTTACGTTCACGACTGTCTGCGCTCCGAAGAAAAGGAAGATACCGCTATCCAAAGGATACGTGATGGTCGCCATGCTTGCGCCCTTGGAGGGTTTAATTTGGCCAAGTTCGTCAGCAACAGCAAAACCGTTCTCGAAAGTATCCCGGAAGAAGCGCACGCCGTAGGAGTTAAATCGTTAAAACTAGAAAGTGACTACTATCCAGTGGAGAGAGCTCTTGGTGTCTAGTGGGCAATCGAATCAGACATTAGTCGGGAAGAAGATTTTGTAGGATTTCTGACGAACGAAGTTAGGTTGGGACGAAGAGTTCCGCGTACGTTGGGAAAAGTGGAGAGGCCAGTTGTCCGAACAAGAGCGTTTCTCTATGGAACGATGCCTGAGGCCCAACAACTTTGGCGCCGTCGTGTCGAGACAGATCCACAGTTTCTCTGACGCAAGTTCGACTGGTTATGGTCAAGTATATTACCTTAGAATGGAAAACGAGAGAGGTGACGTCCATTGCGCATTCCTTATGGGGAGGCTCGAGTTGCGCCCGTCAAGACCGTGACTATCCCTCGTTTAGAGTTAACCGCAGCCACTGTATCGGTTCGTGTGGTAGAGATGATCGCCAGAGAACTAGACGAATCTGTTAATAGAAGGTACTACTGGACAGACAGCACAACCGTGGTAAAGTACATACGTAACGAACAGAAGCGTTTTCAAGTGTTTGTCGCCAACCGCGTTCAGACGATACGTGACGTGACAAACCCCCAGCAGTGGAAGTATGTTGAGTCCAGAAGGAATCCAGCAGACCACGCTTCCCGTGGTATTGACGGTCAGGAGTTATCCCCGCAGTGTCGTTGGATTACGGGTCCGAACTTCTTATGGCTACCTGATAGTGAGTGACCTCAACTCCCTGATGACTTAGATGATATCCCTGTTGACGACCCTGAAGTTAAAAGTACACAGTACGGACGTTGATGAGAACACGAGTTTTCTGACTAGGCTTACCCGATTTTCCGAATGGCACCGACTGAAGAGATCTATTGATTGGATACTCCGTCTCAAGCCCAAGCGAAGTATTACTGACAATGGTACAAGGAGAGGTGGAAATGCCACTAAATTTGAAGTCAAGTCTCCGAGAGTAGAAGAGCTGGATAGAGCTGAGAAGATATTCTTAAACTTTTACAGAGTGGAGCGTTTCCCAAGGAAAAGAAGCCTTGCAGAAGATTCAAAGAGCAGATTCCAAGGACGATCGCCAATTCGCGAAGGCGAAGAAGTCTGAAATTAAGAAGTCGAGTACCTTGTTTCGCCTCGATCCCTTTCTAGACAATGATGGACTCCGCGTCGGTGGTAGACTAGGTAATTCACAGGAGTTTGCGGAAGACTTTAAGCATCTTGTTGTCCTCCCGAAGAAGAGTTTCATCGTCGAGCTTATCGTTCGCGACGCTCATAAGAAAGTTGCCCACGCTGGCAGAGGCACAACGTTGAACGAACTCAGAAGCCGATATTGGATAGTTAACGCGAATTCAGTTGTGAGACATCTCATTTCCAAGTGCGTTGTATGTCGTCGTCTTCGAGGGACAATCGGTGAACAGAAGATGGCTGATCTGCCGGAGAAAGGATAACATCTGCCCCTCCCTTCACCTATTGTGATGTTGACCTGTTTGGTCCTTTTCAAATAAAGCAAGGCAGGAAAGAAGTCCTGCGTTATGGGGTACTATTTACCTGCTTAGCCAGTAGAGGAGTACACATCGAAACAGCAGACTCGCCTAGAGACAGATTCCTTCATGACCGCACTACGAAGATTCATAGCAAGAAGAGGGCCAATTCGCGAGATCATATCAGACCAGGGAACCAACATTGTGGGAGCACAGACCGAAAGTCCTAGAGGAGATGGACCATTATGACATCCAAAGACGCCTTAACAAGGACTTCAATTCCGATTGGGTTATTAAATGGAAAAAGAATCCCCCAGCTGCGTCTCGTATGGGTGGCGTTTGGGAACGCCAAATACGGTCTGTTCGATCCATTTTATCTGTACTGATGCGAGAATATGGTCACGCCCTTGATGATGATTCTCTTAGAACCTTGTTAGCTGAGGTACAATGCATCATTACCGTCCCGTCGAGTGATCCCGGAGATTTGGATCCTTTAACGCCTAGTCACCTACTAACAATGGAATCAAAGGTCGTGCTGCCCTCCCGGGTAACTTCCAGAAAGCCGATGTTTACCTCCGTCGAAGATGGAAACGAGTTCAATATTTGTCCAACGTCTTTTGGTCAAGATGGAGAAAGGAGTACGTCCAGACCCTACAAGAGAGAGTGAAATGGAACAACCCGAGGAGAAACCTTCAAAGAGGGGATCTGGTACTGATCGCTGATGATAGAGTGCCAAGAAATCAATGGAACATGGCTCGTGTTGTCGACTTACACCCGGATGCAAAGGGACAAGTCCGACCAGTTAAGATTGTTACGGCGACTACAACTTTGGAGAGGCCAATTCAGAAGCTCGTGCTGATAATGGAGAATGAAGAGGACTGAAGACCTGGGGTACATCCCAGCCAGAGGAGCCACGGATACTTAGAGATGTTTATTGAACTTTAATACTTAATTGAGAATTTAGGGCGTAAGAGTTTTTTCCTAAACTCTTAGGGGAACCAGATATTACAGCCACATATCCACGTCAAATATGTCTAGTACTTAGTTCATTGTTTAGTTTTGCACATTCTTTTCATAATCCTTTCAGGTATCTCATTTCATATTCTGTTAGGTTTCTCTGCATAATTTCCTTTGTTTTTAGCTCATTTGGTAAGTTTCATCGCTTATTCTTGAGGCATTTCGCTTTAGCGTCCACGGCAACATCATTGCAGTTTTCGTTTAGTTTTCGTTAGCCTTCGTACCTCTTTCCATTCAACTTTCAAGTCACACAACGTTTGTAAGTATTTTCGCTTAGTTTGTTTCCCTTTCCTGTATTTTGTCGTTTCATAGCTGTCATATATATTCCTTAATAATCTGTAATTTTGTTTTGCTTTCAGCAACCGTAATTGTAATTTGGATGTAACCGTAATAAAAGACGAGTTGGAACCGTGGGACTATTCGCTATATTAACTCATGTTTCCTGTAACCCATAGTGAGAGCCAGAACTAAGAGAGACTAGGACCCCAGGAGAGACAGATTGGTATTTCGCTATTGAAGTCTGGGCCTGTCTATGTACTATAGAAAACATGCATTCGGCTTCGACTAAATTAAAGTAGTTAAATTTTTATTTGATAAACTTGTGTGTAGCGTTTACGTTCTCAAAACAATTACGCTAGAAGAGATTTGTAAGAGAATTATTGGGTATTCTTATTCAGGAATACGATCAATCAAACGCACCCTTCAAGTCAAACATTTAAGGCTAAAAGAAAAAAAAAAAAGAATTTCAAGCATTCATCTTAATCCGAAAACCAATCCGAATCTGCCCGGCGGGGAATCGAACCCCGGTCTCCTACGTGACAGACATTGATAAATTCAAAAACAAAACTTCAAGGTTAAAAAAAATAATATTAAAATAATTAAATAAAAAAACGTTGAAAGCATTAATCTAACTCCGAAAACCAAAATAACCTCCCCGGCGGGGAATCGAACCCCGGTCTCCCGCGTGACAGGCGGGGATACTCACCACTATACTACCGAGGAATTTGATATGTTTAGCTGAATCGATTATTTAAAGTAAACTAGGTCTTAACTATGACTGACAATTACTTACCCTTTTATCCTATAATGTGGGAACAATTTATCACGGATTTTTGGAAGAAACCTTTTACCACTATACTTTAACCACAAGTTTCTGTCTTTGAGTTTCGAAGGCCAGAATGAAGAAAAGTTGTAACTTAAACATTTTGTGTAACAGTTTCTTTTTTTTTTAAACCTGGGTTGTCAAAATTGACCCAGAAAAGAATGATACCTTCGTTTAACTTTGACTTCATCATTTGATATCCTTATTTAGTGTTTTCAAATAAAAGATAGCTGAGAATACTGAGATATAAATTTCTCTTCAGACAGGGCTTTTTTTGCTTCCTGCGACCCAGGGGTGGCAAAGGGAAGGGGGGGGGGGGGGGGGGGTTGATAAACCTACCTGTCAAAAAATCCGCAGTAAATTGTTCCCACATTATAGGAAAAAGGCGTAAGTTTGTCAAACAGAGTTAAGAAGATGTTGAAGTTATTTTACATTAAAGTGAGATGGGGCGTTTCTCCATTCATATACCATTAAGCTTTTTTTTAATGCATTCCATTCCTCGGTAGTATAGTGGTGAGTATCCCCCGCTGTCGCGCGGGTGACAGGGGTTCGATTCCCCGCCGGGGAGGTTCTTTTTGGATTAAGATGAATACTTGGAATGCTCTTTTTTCTTTTAATTACTGGGTCCTTTATTCCCGCCTTGTAAAATTTGTTTCTCCTTCGAAAATTTGCACCAAACCCCTCTAGCCTCATCTTTATTCTTCCTCCAGTCTTATCTTATATAGATTCAAAACAAAAAAGAAAAACAAATTAAAAAGGTAGTAGCGGAATTCTGAACAGTGGTTTCCGTAGTGTAGTGGTTATCACGTCCGCCTAACACGCGGAAAGTCGCCTGTTCAAATCTGGCCGGAAACATTTTCCTTTTTTTCTTTCCTTGAGACAAATTAGTACAAAGTACTCAATGTAGCCTCAAGAAGACCATTTTACAGTTATTCACTTACTATCCTATCCTTCAAATAATTGCTGACGTTGTTTTGAACAACATGGTCTTGTTTTCAACAACATGGGCTCGAAACAGTACGTCGCTTTAGCGTAATTTTTTGACCACGTAAACGTTACATACAAGTTTATTGAATAAAAATTTAACTTTAATTGAGTCAAAGCCCAATGCTTGTCTCCTATAGCCCATAGACAGGCCCAGACTTCAATAGCGAAATACAAATGTGTCTCTTCTGGGCGCCTGGTCTCTCTTAGTTTGGCTCTCACTATGGGCGGAAACATGTGTTTCGACTAAATAAAGGTTACATATTTAAGTGGTCTTTTGTCGTTTTCTAGCTATTTCTGCCCATATATTTCTTAAAGAAAGTCTGGAAAATGCTTTGTTTTGATTCAAAAGTCGATCTGAAAAAATGACTAACAATGACAAAAAAGTCTTCGAAGTAAGTAATTCAACGTTTTCTGTCACGAGGTCAGCAGCTTTGCAAATTACTTGGAATAAATGAAAGTTTCAAAATGTAAAAAGAGTTCAATTCCCACAGGATTTTTTTGTACACAAACATG
Organism: Porites divaricata; assembly: GCA_038088405.1. Lineage (NCBI taxonomy): Eukaryota > Metazoa > Cnidaria > Anthozoa > Scleractinia > Poritidae > Porites > Porites divaricata. The sequence goes on along the minus strand of JBBMOI010000015.1, from coordinate 9,148,471 downwards.
GCCGCAGGTGCATTGTTTTGTACTCAAATATGGCCACCGTGACGTCATATGAAAAAGATATGTTAAGTAAAAATTAAACTTTTATTCAGTCGAAACCCATGCTCTCATGGTTAAGTAATTTGTACTAATTTGTTTGATGGAAAGAAAAAAGTAAAGTGTTTCCGGCCAGATTTGAACTGGCGACCTTCCGCGGGTTAGGCGGACGTGATAACACCTAAAATACGGAAACTACCGCATATAATAAGGTTAGGGCTCGAGGAATAATCGGTATCATATCCCTCGGACGTACAGGCAAATTCATACCTCCACCGTGGCACAAGGGGGAAGGGGGGTGGTGGATGGAACCCCTACCAGGAGTTTTTGATATTTTGCAGGTTTTTGAAACGATTTTACCTTTAGTGGAAAGTCTTTGATCTTCTCAACAAGATGAGGGATATTTTAGGGGTGCTGCTGCTGCTGGAGGCCTGCTGGAGGCCTGGTGCTTTACATTGAAAATAACACATGGATAAGCACTCTGCATGATTTTAGCCACAAAATTTACTTTTATTGTTAGAGAAGTTTAAAAATGAAAAATGATGCTTCTTGTTCCAATAAGTTTTCTCCTTCTGGTGGGTAGATTATGCTCTTGAGGGTTCTAAGTTTTGATTTAACACTGAGAGGTCATGAAATGCATATTGATTTTCTGTGGGTTTTGTTTCTGATCGGCAGGATTGACCCTCTGATGCAAACTTCACGATCTTTATTGCGGCTAAATAAGGGTTTTATGTTGTTTAATTTTCTCCAAAGTCCCCCCTGGATCGGAATAACTAAAAGCGATTTTCTTTTGTCCGCGAATGTGATGGTTTCCTGCACTGTTTTGACACGCTGGGCCCACAGCCTCGAATGTCAAATGAACTTGATGGGTTTTGTTTGCGTCCTGTGCGACTGAAGAAACAAGTTCCGGATACAATGTTCTGAGCGTCCAGTATTTCTTCGCTTTGCCATTAGCTTTCGATTGGTTTCCAAATTATTCATGACTTGATTAGAGCTGTTCTGATACGAAGTTCTAATACCGGGACGAAGTTTAGTTTCTAGTCCTTTTAATAGCACCTCTGCTGCTTTCCTGTTTTGATTTCTGCTGTGATTTGCTTGCGTTTTAGCGTTTTCGTTCGAACTACTCGTGGACGTCGCTTTACTGGAATTACCTTTTGGCTGCTTTGATTGTTTTGAGCGACAAAGTAGCAAATCAATTAACTCTGAACGAAATCGCGGAATTTAGCTTCCAGTCGGAACAATCTCTCAAGATAAATCTATTTCCTTTGTTTAAAAAAATCATTTTTGTCAATGAAACGCACCTCCACCCGGTACGCCATTATTCCTTGACAGCGCTGATTATAAGTTTGCGGACTTCTCGGGAAACCAATTTCCGATTAATTCAAGCGTTTAATTGGTCCAAAAATAACTTTGGTGAAATTCACATATCCCAAGGGCTAGACTGGACGTTTCCGTCTCTGTGCCATTATGGCTCTTGCCTCTAGAAAAAACTGAGAAAATGGGGAGAGGCATTGACTCCCCCCCCCCCCCCACCCCCCCATCTTTTGTACGGCCAAAGGTTATTGAAATGTATGGTAAGTTCATTCATTCTTTCATTCATTAATTCATTTGTTGTCATTAAAGATGTGAATATTGTTCATCGTGGTGTCAGATAGGAATGAACGTTTATTCGTTTGTCTCACGATAGAATCGCTTTGAGATATTGATCGCGACGTTTCGACTGCAATACTGCTAGTCTTCATCAGGCGATGAGGTCGATTGTTTACGTGTAGCTATTTATGCACGTTGGTTCGCTGTGATTGGTGTATTTCGATCCTTATTATTCCGATTAGCAGATGATGTTCCCTCACGGGTCCGCTTTGTAGTTGAACGGCTGTTATGCTTTCTGATCGTAGGCATCAATGCTTCAGGAATTTCGATTCCGTTGTCTCTATTGATGTTATTAGAATGAAGTCTTATTTGGATAGCCTCTTTGACCCTACGTGTGTATCGGTGAGGGTCACGATCGATAAACTTGACTTGATTCCATAAAGGAAGATGCCCCGTTTCGTTTGCGTGCTCCGAAACTGCGGAGGTTTGTGTATGAGCAAGCCGTATATCTCTGTCATGTTCTTTTATCCTGTCTTGCATTGCTCTCTCCGTTTCGCCTATAAAAACTTTGCCGCATTCACATGGAATTCTGCATACAACACCTTCTTGTTTGCCTGGTTCTAGGGCGTCTTTCGGTCGTACTAGGTAAGATGTGTTAGGCTTAATAGATTATGTCATCGGAATTAAAACACCCCATCTCATTTTAAAGTAAACTATGTCTTAACTATGACCGCGAAACTAGCCTGCGTAGCAAGCGTTTCCATTAGGTTTCGGAGCAAAGAAAGACCGAGGAACGGGATTTTTGGTTTTTACCGAGCGAGAAATGAAACGAAAGCCAAAATATGGAAGAGGGGGGAGGAGGGAGGGGGAGGGGAAGGAAGGAAACGCTTGCAGACAAACCCCCCGACTTTGAAAACCTACGGTCGCCAGCGAACGCAACGCCTGATTGTCTTGGCTAGTCCAACAGTATTGACGTGTGTCGATCAAAGGTTTGTTTCATACTGAGACGTCATGTATTGTACGTGACACGCATATTAATTTCCTGTGGTGGTTGTTTATCCTGGTCGGCAAGATTTGCCCTCCGATGCAAGAGCATTTCTTTAACTTCTTTTGAAACGCAAAGCTCTTCTTGCGACTACATTTGGACTTCCGGCCGTTTAATTTATTCTCCAAAGTGTCTCCTGGATCTGAATAACTAAAAGCGATTTTCTTTTGTCAGGGAATGCGATGGTTTCCTGCAATGTTTGTCATGCTGGACCCAGCTCGTTAACGTTTTTTTTTTTTGGCGGGATGTTAAATTTTCTCGGATAGTGATTTACAGATTCTAATTTCGAAGAATGGATTGCAGGACTGCATTGTGACTCAAAATACTAACAAAAAATTATTTTGGTCTCACACACTCGTCCTCTAAAGTTCATTTCCGCTACACGGAGGGCCAAGCATTTTATTGATCAATTATGACCGCTGATGACAGCATCAAATGTCGGTGCGCGAACTCAGGCATGACAGGCCAAGTGGGCGGTTTTCAAAATCCCGGGGTTTGTCTGCAAGCGTTTCCTTCCTTTCTTCCCCACCCCTCCCCGCTCTTTAACTTGCGCCATTTGCCTCTCGGTCTTTGACTCCCGGTCCTCGTTATTTGCTCCTAAACCGCACAGAAACGCTTGCTACGCAGGCTACCGCGAAACGTACCCCTGTTTCCTATAATGTGGGAATAATTTACCACGGATTTTTGACAGAAAACTTTTACCACTACACTTTAACTAAAAGTTTCTGTCTTTGAGTTTCGATGGCCAGAAAGGAGAAGAATTGTAACTTAAACATTTTATGTAACAGTTTCTTTTTTTAACTCCTGGGTTGTCAAAATGACCCAGAAAAAATGACACTTTTGATTAACAAACAGTGATATCTCTGTGTGCAGTGTTTCACTAGTGTTTCGAGGGCACGACCTCCTGAAAATCGCAAATATTAATAGCCCCATCAAAAAGCCACACTTTCGCTATGGATGGAATTATTCCTTCGAGAAAGCGACGGAAATGGAACCTAGGTCTTGGTCAACTCCTAAAAGGCGCTTCGCCTAACGTGCTTACGGAGTCCCACTTGCCAATGCTAGCCTGCGGGAAGTAAAAAACGCAACCATAAGTTAGTTTAGTACCTTCCTTAAAAGTAGCAAATCTAGGGAACAATTTCTTTTACGTTAACTCTTTTTTACCCCATGTACGGCAAACGGTTAAAATTTTTCAATTCTTACGGCTATCGACCTAATGTTTGGCCGTTTTACGCCTATCGGTTAACCCCATTAAGACCCTCTTGTAGTTAAAGTATTTTGGTAAAAGTTTCCTGACAAAAATCCGTGGTAAATTATTCCCACATTATGGGAAAAAGGGGTACGTTTGGCGGTCATAGTTTACTTTAAATAATATGTTCAACTCAACATATCCAATTCCTCGGTAGTATAGTGGTGAGTATCCCCGCCTGTCACTCGGGAGACCGGGGTTCGATTCCCCGCCGGGGAGATTATTTCGGTTTTCTGAATCAGATTAATACTTTCAACGCTCCTTTTTTAACCTTGAAGTTTTGATTTGAAGGGTGGGTTTGATTGATCGTATCCAGGAATAAGACTGTACTTAAATTTTTTCTTACAAATCTCTTTTAGCGTAATTTTTTTGACCACGTAAACGTTACATACAAGTTTATTAAATAGAAATTTAACTTTCATTGAGTCGAAGCCCACTGCATGTTTCCTATAGCCCCTAAACAGGCCCAGACTTCAATTGCGAAATATCAATCTTGTTACTCCTAGGCTCCTGGTCTCTCTTAGTTCTAACTCTCACTATGGGTTATAGGAAACATGAGTTTCTACTAAATAAAGGTTACATATTGAAGGGGTCTTTTGTCGTTTCTGGCTATTTTTGCCCAGATATTTCTTGCAGAAAGCCTGGAAACATGCTTTGTTTTGATTCATGAGTCGATCTGCAAAAGTGACTAGAAACTTGCCTATTTAAGAATCAGTTACAAAGATTGCAGTATGTACAAAACACGGCGGCTAGAGTTGTGTTGCTAGTGAGTAAGTTTCAGCATATCACACCTGTCTTGTGTGAGCTTCACTGGCTACCGATTCAATATCGTATCATTTTCAAGATTCTGCTTCTCGTGTATAAATCACGGAATGGGACATCGTCTAGCTATTTAGCTCAGAACAATATAATCGTTCTCATACTAGATCATTGAGGTCTGTTAGTAATGAACTTTTAATGCAACTTAGATCGTATACCAAGACCAACGGAGATGCAGCATTTGCTGTTCATGCACCAAGGGAATGGAACTTAATACCCTATGAAAGTCGGAAGTCCAACACCATCTCGAGTTTTAAAAGATCACTTAAGACGTACTTGTTTACTAAATTCAGTAATAAGGGATCATTGTTTGTTATAGATTTGTATACATTCCGTTAGATGGTTTATAGTTGCCTTAGTTTTAATTTTTTCCTTTTTTTACTCATTGTAAATACAGGGTGTCCCAAAAGTTCGTTCCTCTAATTTCATGCACTATAACTTTTAATCAAAACTTTATTCTTACATGAATTTTTTTGAAGATGTTTATTTCTCTATCAAGTACATGTATTCAGAATTTCAGGAACTGGCATATACCCTTTTTGTTTTTTATCACATTCTGTAGCCGTTGCGGCATGAAGTGGGATACAGCGTGTAGACCCACAAATGATCCAGTTTGAGCTTTTTTATCACCTGGTGCGCAGGATCAAGTCAACCCCCAAACAACATTTGTTTAGTTTAGGCAGCTAAAAAAAATATATTTTGGGCATTCATCTAAAAAAGATAATAATCCTGGCTCCCTACCACTGCAAGGCTTTTGTACTTCTTTACAAATTTGAAACGAGCTGGGCGTTAATTGGCAGAATAAACAGAGGTCTTTTTGCCATCTCACTGGGCCTCTAATTTTAAGCATTTTAAACAGCTAGCTTTTCATGACCCTTTTATTTGGCTTGCTAACTATGTGAGACTGAGCTTCCTTGTCGAGTCTCTTATTTTGTATCTAGCCTTCTTTAAAACTATTTTAGCTACTTTATTCAGGGCTTTTGGTCTTCTTCTTAGTTTCTTGCCTTCAAAACCTTCATTTCTACATGATCATTCTACCATCCAACATTCGGATTTTTCCAGTTTTTAGCAATCTCTACAACAGATAAGCCAGTAAATCGAAGTATACACTTATGCAGGCTTATGCTCTCACGCAGCTGAACGTTTTTGCGTTAAGGGTGTTTATCTTTCGTTCACAAAAAAAAAAAAAAAAACAAGGAAGGAGTTCAAGCAATTCGGGCTGTGAATACAAAAAAATATGTGGCTGAAACATATACTCGCGCACGCGCACCTTTAGCGCGGAAGTACACAGATCGAATATTTGAGTCAAAAGATGGCACAACAAGTATGAAAATAGTGAATTATATTGAAAGACACAACTTTTGTTGAAATTATTTGCTTACCAAGTCCAATCGTACTGAAATACAGACTTATGAAGTAGAGGAACGAACTTTTGGGACACCCTGTATAACAGGATATGGTTGTAAATTTGTAAATATTTTTCAATAATATTGTTTACATGACTGTAAAGCGCCTTGAACATAGGATAAGGGCGCTATAGAAATAAAGTTATTATTATTATTATTATTATTATTATTATTATTATTAAACGACAAAAGACTTCTTCAAAGTAAGTAATTCAACTTTATACATCGTTTTCAGTCACGTGGTCAGCAGCTTTGCAATTGTATTGGGCTTCAACTCAATTAAAGTTAAATTTATTTTAAAAAAATTGTATGTAACGTTTGCGTGGTCAAAGTCTTATCCCTGAATACGATTATCAAACGCACCCTTCAAATCAAAACTCAGGGTTAAACAACATAATAATAAAATAATGAAATAAAAACGCGTTGAAAACATTAATCTAACTCCGAAAACCAAAATAATCTCGGGGAATCGAAGCCCGGGGCGTGACAAGCGGGGATACTCACCACTATACTACCAAGGAATTGGATATGCTAGGCTTAATAGATTAGTAAACTATGTCTTAACTATGACCGACAAACTTACCCTTTTTTCCTATAATGTGGGAACAATTTACCACGGATTTTGACAGAAAACTTTTACCACCATAATTTAACTATAAGTTTCTGTCTTCGAGTTTCGATGGCCAGAATGAAGAAAAATTGTAACTTAAACATTTTGTATAACAGTTTCTTTTTTTAACTCCTGGGTTGTCATTGCCTACGTGCAGACGACAACTAAACTCTAATAAGTGCCGTCTTCGAAGCAGCGCAGAGATCCTTGTTCTGGACCCCCAACGGACTAAAGAATTACCGGAAGTGCGTTTCGAATTTCCCTTCAACCTAATTGGTGATCACTACAAACAAAGGCCTTTTTTAACATGCCAATCGTGGCGCGTACTCAAATCTGGGTACACAGCTGGAAGTCCAGAACAAGGATTTCGGCGCTATTTCGCAGACGGAGTTAACCAGAGTTTTATTTTGTCTGCGCGCAGGCTAGGGTTGCTAAAAATGACCCAGAAATGCTTTGTTATGAAACAGAGGTCCATCTGCAAAAATGACTAGAAACGACAAACGACTTCTTCAAAGCAAGTAATTCAACTTTATGGATTGTTTCCAGTCACGTGGTCAGCAGCTTTGCAAATTGCTTGGAATAAAAGAAAGTTTTAAAATGTGAAAAGAGTTCAATTCTCAAAGGATTTTTTTGTGTACACAAACTTTGCCGCCGTTTCATTGTTTTGTACACAAATATGGCCGCCATAATGTCGCGCGGAAACGGTCTATTAAGTAAAAATTAAACTTTTACTAAGTCCAAACCCATGTTCTCACGGTTAAGTAATTTGTACTAATTTGTCTGATGGAAAGACTGAAAAAAGTCGTGTTTCCGGCCAGATTTGAACTGGCGACCTTCCGCGTGTGAGGTGGACGTGATAACCACTATTCTACGGATACCACTGTGAACAATTTCGCTGCTGTTTATTTATTTGGTTTGTTTTAAATTTATGTAAGATAAAACGGGAGGAAGAATAAAGATGAGGCTAGAGGCGTATTGCGCAAATTTGTAAACGAAAAACAAAGTGTCAAAATAAAAATAGGAAGAATTGCAAGGCGGTAATAATTGACTGAGTAATATAGCCTCAAGAATAGACCATTTTTCAGTTGTTCAGTAACTACCCTAGCCTTCAATTGAGTGTGAGGCTAAGGCTGAACTTGTTTTGATACAAACCTCTTTTTTCTTTTCATGTTCTTATGAAAATTACAAGAACAAAACGGTCTCGAAACAATACGTCACTCGCCCAAGATGCACCACTTTCAAGCACACCATGCACAAGTATTTTTCAAACCTAAAAAAGATGGTTCCTTTCACCAAATTTCATAATTACAACTTATTCGGCTACTAAAAAGCTCAATCTTTCAGGCATTTGCGGTGCGTAAAAATGTAAAAGGCAGTTAAAAATGTTTCGAATAACACTTTTAAAATTAGACTTCACACTGAAAAAGATCTATTTTTCCGCATTTTCGAGTTAACAAAGATAGTTCTTATACCTGCCTCATTTCTTCTTTTTAGAAGAGCGTCCGCGAGCGCGAGGCCCGCGTAGCGAAGCCCCATACCTAAAAGAAAACACTAGTGAAACACTTGTGAAAACACTGCACACTAGTGAAACACTGCACACAGAGATATCACTGTTTGTTAGACAAAAGTGTCATTTTTTCTGGGTCATTTTTGACAACCCAGGAGTTAAAAAACAAACTGGTATACAAAATTTTGAAGTTACAATTCTTCTCCTTTCTGGCCATCGAAACTCAAAAACAAAAGGGGAAGGTTTTGCGGTCATAGTTAAGACATAGTTTACTTTAAAGTGAGAGGGGGTGTTTTAATTCCGATGACATAATCTATTAAGCCTAACACATCCAATTCCTCGGTAGTATAGTGGTGAATATCCCTGCCTGTCACGCGGGAGACCTGGGTTTGATTCCCCACCTGGGAGATCCTTTTGGTTCTCGGAGTTCGATTAATGCTTTCAATGCTTGAAGTTTTGATTTGAAGGGTGCGTTTGATTGATCGTATTCCGGAATAAGACTGTACTTGAAATTTCTCATACAAATCTCTTCTAGTGTAATTTTTTGACCATTTAAACGTTACATAGAAGTTTATTGAATAAAAATTTAACTTTAATTTCACGGTCGAAGCCCAATGCATGTTTCATATAGCCTATGCACAGGCCCAAACTTCAATAGCGAAATACCAATTTGTCTCTCCTGGACTCCTGGTCTCGTAGTTCGGCTCTCACCATGGGCTACAGGAAACGTGAGTTTCGACTAAATTAAGGTTACATATTTAAGCGGTCTTTTGTCGTTTCTGGTCATTTCTGCCCATATATTTCTTGGAGAAAGCCTGGAAACATGCTTTGTTTTGATTCAGAGGTCTATCTGCAAAAATGACTAGCAAAGACAAAATTAAGACTTCTTCAAAGTAAGTAATTTCAAATTTATAGATCGTTTTCTGTCTCGTTGTCAGCAGCTTTGGAAATTTCTTGTGATAAAAGAAAGTTTTAAAATGTTCATTTTCCACAGGATTTTTTATGTACACAAACATGGCCGCCGATTCATTGTTTTGTACACAAATATGGGGGCTGTGACGTCATGTAAAAAGGATCTATTAAGTAAAAATTAAACTTTTATGTAGTCGAAACCCATGCTCTCACGGCTAAGTAATTTGTACTAATTTGTCTGATGGAAAGAAAAGAATAAAGTGTTTCCGGCCAGATTTAATGAGGCGGACGTGATAACCACTACACTACGGAAACCACTGTGAACAATTTCCCTGCTGTTTATTTGTTTAGTTTGTTTTGAATCTATATAAGATAAAATAGGAGGAAGAATAAAGATGAGGCTAGAGGCGTATTGCGCAAATTTGTAAAGGAAAAACAAACAGTGTCAAAATGAAAATAGGAAGAATTTCGAGGCGGTAATAATAGACCGAGTAATGAAGCCTCAAAAATAGATCATTTTTCAGTTGTTCAGTAACTACACTGGCCTTCAATTGAGTGTGAGGCTAAGGTTGAACTTGTTTTGATACAAACCTCTTTTGTCTTTTTATGTTCTTATGAAAATTACAAGAGCAAAAAGGTCTCGAAACAATACGTCACTCGCCCAAGATGCACCACTTTCAAGCACACTATGCACAAGTATTTTTCAAATCTAAAAAATGGTTCCCATTCACCAAATTTCATAATTACAACTTCTTCCGCTACGGAAAAGCTCAATCTTTGATCCATTTGCGGTGGGTAAGAAATGTAAAAGGCAGTTAAAAATGTTTTGAATAACACTTTTAAAATTGGACTTCACACTGAAAAAGATCTATTTTTCCGTATTTTCGAGTCAACAAAGATAGTTCTTATACTTCCCTCATTTCTTCTTTTTAGAAGAGCGTCCGCGAGCGCGAGGCGTTCGAAGCCCCATACCTAGAAGAAAATTGAAAAAGAGAAATCCAAAGACTACTGCAAAGCTGATCATAACAACGTATATTGCTTTTTAATTACAATATTTGGGCATGCGTGAAAATTTACTCAGCAGCTAGAAATTTGTTAGTCGACAGCAGAAGCCTTTTATTATTCCAGTTTTTACTTCTTATGCATCCTTTTATACTCAGATCAAGATTTTTATAAAAAATTCCTCGATTTCTACTGGTGAAAGTTTGGTGGCCGTTGCGTGGACGGTTTTGAAGATGTAGAGAGGGGCTTCTGAAGCATCCACCCCTTTCCCCCAGGTTGCAGAAAGCAAATAAAAGGCCAGTCTGAATAGGGCTTACAGTTACGTTGCTCCATATTCTAATGGTTAAAAGAAATGTTTTTTTTTTTTCTGATTTTTTTTAATAACCAAAACTCAGTTGTAAATAACAAAAATCAGAAAAAAAAAACATTTCTTTTAACTGTTAGAATATAGAGCAACGTAACCGTAAGCCCTATTCAGACTGGCCTTTTATTTGCTTTCTGCAACCTGGAGGCGGGGGGGGGGGGGGGGGGGGTCAAATCCATATATAATACTAGGAATGCCCACTCATTTCGCTTGCCACTATGCAGAACAAACACCAGACAGTTCTCAATTTATTTCCAAGGTCCAAAGTTTTATAATTGGCTGAATTCTACTATAAATGGTTCGTCCTCCTCCGCTTCTTTTAAAAGAGAACTTAAAGAACTCCTTCTTAGTACATAGTAGCTTCGTATGCCTCTAATTAGATTATCAGATTAATTAAACTAACATGTATGTGTGTGTGACTCCGCGGTCAAAGCTAGCCATCATAAGCCCATATTGTAATTATCATATCAAGACTAGTTTATCCCAAGTTGAGGAGACATGACTCATTATAAGCCTCGTGGTTTCTTTCCGGTCTCCTCGCCATTTACTTTTTCTTTAATCTCATATTATTTCCATCTTGCGTTGTAATATTTTGTATATATGGCAAATAACGATTGAATTAATGAATGAAAGAATGAATGAACTTACCATACATTTCAATAACCTTTGGCCGTAAAAAAGAAGTGGGGGTGGGGGGGGGGGGGGGGGGAAGTCAATGCCCCTCCCCATTTTCTCAGTTTTTTTTCTAGAGGCAAGAGCCATAATGGGACAGAGACGGAAACGCCCAGTCTAGCCTTTGGGATATGTGATTTCACCAAAGTTATTTTTGGACCAATTAAACGCTTGAATTAATCGGAAATTGGTTTCCCGAGAAGTCCGCAAACTTTTATTCAGCGCTGTGAAGAAATGATGGCGTCCCGGGTGGAGGTGCGTTTCATCGACGAAAGTTATTTATTTCAACAAAGGAAATGGTTTTATCTTGAGAGATTGTTCCGACTGGAAGCTAGATTCCACGATTTCGTTGGAGTTGACTGATTTGATACTCGGATGTTATATAATTTTTTTATGAGGAATTGAAGTCCCCGGACAGCGATCCTGATCATGAAATCTCAATTTCGGTACTTGAACCTTGGCAGGAAGAAACAAACAACATCCAAAGGCAAACAGAGGAGTGGGAATAATTGTTGCTCAAAACAACCAAAGCAGCAAAAAGGCCAATCCCAGTAAAGCGACGTTGACGCGTAATTGGAAGGAAAACGCTAAAACGGAAGCAAATCACAGCCGAAATCAAAACAGGAAAGCAGCAGAGGTGCTATTAAAAGGACTAGAAACTAAACTTCGTCCCGGTGTTAGAACTTCGTATCAGTACAGCTCCAACCAAGTCATGAATAATTTGGAAACCAATCGAAAGCTAATGGCAAAGCGAAGAAATACTCGACGCTCAGAACATTGTATCCCGAACTTGTTTCTTCAGTTGCAAAGGACTCAAACAAAACCCATCAAGTTCATTTGGCATTCGAGGCTGTGGGCCCAGCGTGTCAAAACAGTGCAGGAACCCATGACATTCGTGGACAAAAGAAAATCGCTTTTAGTTATTCAGATCCAGGAGGCACTATGGAGAAAAATAAACAACCTAAAACACTTATTTAGCCGCAATAAAGATCTTGAAGTTTGCATTAGAGGGTCAATCCTGCAGATCAGACATAAAACCCACAGAAAATCAATATGCATTTCATGACCTCTCAGTGTTAAATCAAAACAGAACCCTCAGGAGCATAATCTACCCGCGAGAAGGAGAAAACTTGTTGGAATAAGAAGCATCATTTTTATTTTCAACTTCTTTCAACTATAAAAGTAAATTTGTGGCTAAAATCATGCAGAGTGCTTATTCATGTGTTATTTTTAATGTAAAGCACCAAAAAATACTATTTTTCGCCGTTTTAACCTGATTTCTAATTCTTGGAATAAACCAAAATGGCGCCCATTATTGGTGACGTCACAGGCCTCCAGCAGAAGCAACACCCCTAAAATATACCTCATCTTGTTAAGAAGATCATAGGATTTCCTGTTAGAAAGATTCAAACTCACCCACTACTCTTTGGATACGCTGTGTTACATTTAATACATTTCACAATGCAAGAGATCGAAAAGAACAGAACGGTACTTATATATGAGAAACACATGTCAAAAACTAGCCAATGAGAAACGTTCATTGAATGGCATAAATTATCATAATTCCAACACTTCCACTTGATGATTATGCTGTTGGGTAAAAATAATACTTTGTCTAGAATCATAGAGTTAAATAATTATCCTCACACAACATCACGCACGCATAATAAATCCCTCAGTTTCTCAAAAGTAGGTTTTGGTAGTCCCTTTGTCATAATGTCTGCTAACATTTCCTCAGTACGACAAAAAATCACTCTTTCATTAGAAACAACTCTTTCTCGAACACAATGATGGCAAATGTCAATGTGCCAGCTCAATGGCTCCTTGGTTGTCTTCATAAATGGTAGTCGAGGCATCTGTCTGTTTTCCAAAGTGTTTCATTAAGCAACGTAGCCAAATAGCTTCTTGAGTAGCTGAACTCAAAGCAACATATTCCGCTTCAGTCAAGGACTTAGCAACTGTGGGTTGTTTCCTGCTGGACGAACCGATGGTACCATTTCCAAACTAAAATACATAGCCTGATGTTGATCTACGAGTGTCAACATCTCCTGCCCAATCCGCATCACTGTAGCCATTTAATTATGTTTGCTCTCCATGAACAGAGAATTTCAGACCATAATTCAAAGTTCCTTTGAGGTATCTTAGAACACGTTTCACACCCATCCAGTGGTCTTTGCTGGGCTTTGACATATACTGGGATAATACTCCAACTGCTGCAGCGATATCCGGTCTGGTTGCTGTTGACACGTAGGTCAAACATCCAATTGCCTGTTGATAGGTCTGAATATCAAAGGGCTCATCACTTAAAGATAACTGTTGAAACTTTCTTGCATGCAGTTTTCCATTCCAAACTTCCTTAGCACTTTCTCTGTGTAGTTGGGTTGACTTATTGTTAATGTTCTCGGCTCTTTGTCTCGCTTGATTGACAAACCAAGAAGATAATGAATCTCTCCCTGATCAATCATCTCAAATCTTTCACATAATGCAGCTTTCTCTGCTTTCAGCATTGCAGGGCCATTTGAAACTGGAATTATGTCATCGACATACACACCAAGTATCACGAAGCTGATGTGACCATTAGCTTCATTCACAGACTTTCCATAGATGCATTCATCAGCCTTGCTTTTGCAGTAGCCAACTGATTTCAAATACTCATCATGAGTAGTGTTCCAACAACGAGCTGACTGTTTAAGTCCATAAATACTCTTCTTCAGTTTGCAAACATGATTTGGTTTGTCAGGATCAACAAATCCTTCTGGTTGTGACATGTAAATTTCACAGTCCAATGAACCGTTCAAAAAAGCAGTTTTTACATCCATTTGGTGTATCTCCAAATCTTGTGCGTTAGCTAGGGCAAGTAATGATCTCACAGATGTATAACGAGCCACTGGTGAAAATACTTCTTCATAATCTACACCTCTGACTTGGAAATAACCTTGCGCAACAAGTCTGGCCTTAAAACGATCTATGGAACCATCTTCATTACGCTTGGCTTTCAAGATCCAGCGAGATCCAACAATGTTCTTTCCTTCAGGTGGAGGTACTAGTTCCCATGTATCATTCTTTAATAAAGATGAGTATACAGACTTCATGGCTTCTTTCCACTGGTCAGATTGTCTACCATTCAATGCTTCATGAACTGTGCTTGGATCCTCAATTTCTGAGTCAACTAATAGGCAATCATAATCTTGGAATCTGCTAGGCATTCTTCGCTGCTTTACTGGTCCTAGGTTTCGGACGTCTTCCATAAATGCATCTTTATATGTTCTTCTAACTGGTTCTTCATCACTCAAGCTCTCTCTGGGTGGTGCTCCCACTGTTTCAACATTCTACATAGGTGCGGGTTCAACGTACTCTTGAGCTGGAGGTTTAACATTGTCTTGAACTTGAGGAGCTTCAGGTAAGAGAGATACAGGAACACTTTCATTTTCTTGGTTCATATCTGGGTAAATGAACCTCAAATCTGCTTGGCCAGCACCATCTGGTTTGACCTTCTCGTCAGAATGATCAAAGTTCTCTTCAAAGAACTGAACATTTCGACTGACAATAAACTTCTTCTTCTCCAAATCATACAACTTGTAACCCTTAACACCAGGAGAAAAAGCCAACAAAAATTGCTCTCGAGGCCTTAGCATCCAGCTTTCTGCGCTGACTATCTGGAACATGTACATAACTCACACGAACGAAGACTCTCAGGTTAGAAATGTCTGGTCTTCTACCAAACAAACGCTGAAATGGAGTTTCATCTTTAAATGCTGCTGTTGGACTTCGGATTGTGAAGTAAACTGCTGTGCTGCAGGCTTCTGCCCAAAATTCCAGCGGCAACTTGGCTTGGTAGATCATCGATCTTGCTCCATCCATTATTGTGCGATTCAATCGTTCAGCAACACCATTTTGCTGTGGACAGTATGGAACAGTGAACTCATTCAAGATTCCCTTGTCTGCACAGAACTTAGTGAACTTGTCGGAAGTGTGCTCTCCTCCATTGCCACTTCTGAGAACTTTAACACCTTCCTCTGCGAGAATGTTCAGTTTCATAATCTGATGACCAGTATGTTTCTCAACATAATTTACATATTCCATGAATTTTGAAAGTACTTCACTCTTGGATTTAATGAAGTAAGGAGTGGTTTATCGTGAAAAGTCATCTGTGAATGTCAGCATATATTTACTGCCACTTTTCGATCCCACTTGCATTGGGCCACATACATCACTGTGTATAATCTCATATGGTCTGGTTGCCCTGTGTTGGCTCTGTTTTAGAAAGGGTTTCTTCTGCATTTTGCCAAGAACACACGCTTCACATTCTTTCTGGGGTTGGGTGTCAACATCATAGTTCAGACCATCAACCATTTATTTCTTCATCAACTGATTCATATAGCTGTAATTGAGATGACCCAACCTGAGGTGCCAAACTGCAGGTGATGGTGCACTATTTGCTGTTGAAACTTGAGCGTACTCGGCAGAATTGACTACGTACAGCTTGTCCCGCAATAAACTTTCAATAACAAATTCTTGGCTATTCTTCCGTACTAAACATTTATCCTTGTCAAAGTAAATTTCTGCTCCCATCAACGCCATTGCAGGTACGACTTTCCTCTACTGGCAAAAAGTGCATTGTCAGATTCTTGTTTCTCGTTCTTCTCAGTCCGCTTCATATATTCTTCAATCAACAATCCTTTCACGCTTTCCCAGTAGAGATCATCAGCGCTTCGGGCGTTTAAACTTGTCGAGAAATTATCATACGAGTCGGGTAAACTTCCTAACACGACCGTAGCAAATTTCTTCGACAAAATGTCTTCATTCATTTCTCGTAATTGTTCCGCTAGAGAAGTCATGTGAGTCAAATGTTGCATAAAATCTGCGCCTTCCTTCATACTCGCTGTGTAAAACTTGTTAAGACGAACAATCTGAGTGACTGACACAAATTCGAATTGCTTCTGCAAAATTTTCCAAGCGGCGAATGGGTCTGTCACCGACGATATGTGAACTTGCAAATCCTTTTCCACGTTCAACGCAATAAGCGAATAAGCTTTGTCAGATCGAAGGCGAAAAGCATTCTTTACAGCTGCAGATGCATCAGCTGCAGGAGGAGTTTCTTGGTCTTCTTGAGTGTAACCCCACAAATCACGCTCCATTAAAACGAGCTTCACGTTGTACTTCCATGACTGGTAATTTCTCCCGCTCAACTTTTCGATCTTTGTGGTCTCTGTCAAGGACATCTCCGCCATACGCTTCGGCAAAATAACAATCACGTAACTTACAGCATTAGTTTAAGGTCCCGGGCCCATAACCTGTTAGAAAGATTCAACTCATGATCATCCTCTACTCTTTGGATACGCTGTGTTACATTTAATACATTGCACAAGGCAAGAAAGAAAAGAACAGAAGGGTAGTTATATGTGAGAAACACATGTCAAAAACTGGCCAATGAGAAAAGTTCATTGAACAGCATAAATTATCATAATTTCAACATTTCCACTAAAGGTAAAATCGTTCAAAAAACTGCAACATATCAAAAACATCCGGTAGGGTTCCATCCACTACCCCCCTTCCCCCTTGTGCCACAGTGGAGGTATGAATTTGCGTGTACGTCCGAGGGATAAGATACCGATTATTCCTCGAGCCCTAAACCCATTATATACGGTAGTTTCCGTAGTGTAGTGGTTATCACGTCCGCCTAACACGCGGAAGGTCGCCAGTTCAATTCTGGCCGGAAACACTTTACTTTTTTTTTCCCATCAGACAAATTAGTACAAATTACTTAACCGTGAGAGCATGGGTTTCGACTGAATAAAAGTGTAGTTTTTACTTAATAGATCGTTTCCACATGACATCACGGCGGCCATATTTTTGTACAAACAATGAATCGGCGGCAAAGTTTGTGTACACAAAAAAATCCTGTGAGAATTGAACTCTTTTCACATTTTAAAACTTTCTTTTATTCCAAGCAATTTGCAAAGCTGCTGACCACGTGACTGAAAACGATGTATAAAGTTGAATTACTTACTTTGGAGAAGTCTTTTGTCTTTTCTAGTCATTTTTGCACATGGACCTCTGTTTCAAAACAAAGCATTTTTCCAGGCTTTCTCCAACAAATATATGGGCAGAAATGACCAGAAACGACAAAAGACCGCTTCAATATGAAACCTTTATTTAGTCGAAACTCATATTTCCTTCCATGGTGAAAGCCGATCTAAGAGTGACCAGGAGCCCAGAAGAGACAAATTGGTATTTTACTATTGAAGTCTGGGCCTGTGTATGGGCTATAGGAAACATGCATTGGGTTTCGACTCAATTTTATGTAATAAATTTGTATGTAACGTTTACGTGGTCAAAAAGTTACGCTAGAGAAGATTTGTAAGAAACATTTTAAGTACAGTCTTACCCCGGAATAAGATCAATCAAACGAACCCTTCAAATGAAAACTTCAAGGTTAAAAGCAAAATAATCTCCTCGGCGGGGAATCGAACCCGGGTATCCCGCGTGACAGGGGGGGGGAATGCTCACCACTATACTATACTACACTATACTATACCATAATATATATCCCGACGAATTCGATTTGTCAGGCTTAATAGATTATGTAATGGGAAAACACCCCATCTCACTTTAAAGGAAACTATGTCTTAACTATGACCGCCAAACTTACCCTTTTTTGCTATAATGTATGAAAAATTTACCACGGATTTTTGACAGGAAACTTTTACCAATATACTTTAACTATAGGTTTCTGTCTTTGAGTTTCGATGGCCAGAATGGAGAAGAATTGTAAGTTAAACATTTTGTATAACAGTTTTTTTTTTAATTCCTGGTGGTCAAAAATGACCCAGAAAAATTAACACTGTCGTTTAACTCTGATGTCATAATTTGATATCCTTTATTTAAAGTTTCAGATATCATTACAGACAACTGAGAATACTGAGTTATAATTTAGTATTTAGACAGGGCTTGTTTTGCTTCCTGCGACCCATGGTTGGAAGTGGGGGAGTGATAAAACTGCCTGTCCAAAAATCCGTGGTAAATTGTTCCCACATTATAGCAAAAAGACGTAAGTTTGGCAAACATAGTTAAGAAAATCTTGACGTTATAATTTTGCTTTAACTTCATGAGGTGGGGCGTTTGCTCATTTATAAACCATTAAACTTAAATCTAACGCATCCAATTCCTCGGTAGTATAGTGGTGACTATCCCCGCCTGTCACGCGGGAGACCGGGGTTCGATTCCCCGCCGGGGAGATTTCTTTGGTTTTCGGATTAAGATGAATGACTGGAATGCTTTTTTGTCTTTTAACCTTGAATGTTGATTTGAAGGTGCGTTTCATTGATCGTATTCCGGAATATTATTTTGACCACGTAAACGCTAATTACCAGTTTATTAAATAATACAGTCGAACCCCGCTATTTCTAACTCGGTTAATTCGAAGTTCCCACTATTTCGAAGGAAGATCGGATTCCCTTGGATTTACCCTTATGTTTTCAGTTATTTACTATCAGCTATTTCGAACTCGGTTATTTCGAATTCCTCGCTATTTAGAACTCATCGTTCTTTCCCTACTCCTTAAATCAACCCCGTTATTTCGAACTTGTGAAAAACAGAGTACGTACAAAAGAGCACAGCTGGAAACGTATTGAATTTTATTTGAGCTCCTGTTGCGTAATTAATGACTTAACAATGCTTGACTCACTTGCATTGTCCCTCTAAGAGATTCCAGCTGTGTTATTTATTCACGATCGACAAACTATTTAAAACAAAAAACAAAAACAAGAGAACGTTCAAAGATTTTTCAATGCAACAGCATCTACTGATTTATCCAACATATAATTACTGTATTATTATTATTTAATCAGTGTCTTTCTTCATACTGTACTGTATTTTATTAAAAAATGATTCATTGTTACGAATTTCACGCTTCCCCGGTTATTTCGAAACCCCGTTATTTCGAATTTTTTTTTCCATTTCCCTTGGGACTTCGAAATGGCGGGTTCGACTGTAATTTAACCTTAATTTAGTCGAAGCCCAATGAATGTTTCCTATAGTACATACACAGTCCCAGACATCAGTAGCGAAATACCAATCTGTCTCTCCTGGGATCCTGGTCTCTCTTAGTTCAGGCTCTCGCCATGGACTAAAGGAAACATGAGTTTCGACTAAAAAGAAGGTTACATTGAAGCGGTCCTTTGTAGTTTCTGGTCATTTCTGCCCGTATATTTCTTGCACTAAAACGACAAAAGACTACTTCAAAGTAAGTAATTTAAAATTGTTAAATCAAAATTTAACTGTTATTTAGTCAAAACCCATGCTCTCACAGTTAAGTGCGTTGTACTGTATCAGATTTGTCTCATTTAAAGAAAAAAAGTAATTGAAAAACGTATCAAGCCAGATTTGAACTGGCGAACTTCCGCGTGTGAGGGGGACGTGATAACCACTACACTAGGAAAACCACTGTCAAATTTCGGTACTGTATATTTGTTTTGTTTGTTTTGAATCTGTATATGTAGGATGAATAAAAATGAGGCTAGAGGGGTATTGGGCAAATTTTTTAAAGCAAACAGTGTCAAAATAAAAAAGGGAGGAATTGCGAGGCGCTAATATTTGACCGAGTAATGAAGCCTCTAGAATCGACCATTTTTCAGTTGTTCACTTAGTTTAGTTGAGTGTGAGGCTAAGGCTGACCTTGTTTTGATAGACTTCTTTTGTCTTTTTAAGTTCTTATGAAAATTACAAGAACAAAATGGTCTCGAAACAATATGTCACTCGCCAAGTGAATGGGCCATTTTCAAGCACACCATGCACAAGTATTTTAAAACCTAAAATGAAAATTTAAAGTTAAATTTTTATTTAATGAATTTGTATGTAGCGTTTACGTGGTCACAAAATTACGCTAGAGTAGACTTGTAAGAGAACTTTTAGGTATTCTTATTCAGGAATACGATCAATTAAACCCACCCTTCAAGTCAAACATTCAAGTTAAAAGAAAAAAAAGGAATCCAAGCATTCATTACCCTGCTAGCAGAGGCTTTTCCCTTGTGTTTCTCAGCGTTGTACTGCCATTCTCTTCGCGGTTTTGGTTGCTCGCGTTTTGTTTTGGTTGTTTCTGTGCCGAGGAAAAGACCTCTGCCGACAGCCGCTTGCGATTCAATCTCGTTCCCAGAGGCCGCGATCCTTTTGTACAGCGACGAGGATCACTAACCTCTGGAAGAATCCGTAAAAACCCATCTCTGATTGGCCGATAAAATCGTATTCATCACATGCAAATTTCTTTGCTAATCAAAAAACGGTGAGCACGTTGATTTGATTTTGACAGGCCACTTGTGTACACATACATCTCATACGACCTGGAACCGTTAAGAAAAACGTTAACCTCGATCGATAATTTCCGAAATCAGGCTACAGTGACATTTTTTTCAAAATTTCCTTTTTCTTATTTTTGAAAGTCATTCCAATGCTTTTTTTTTAAGAGATGATATACATTTATGCCACTGAACCTTTCAAATTTGCATACACTGTTGTGTTTATTCAGTGCACGAAAGAATGTGTGTCGTCGTGACCAACAAATGTTCATTCGCGGCGTCTAAATAAATAGACACTTTTGTCCCCTTTACTTGTCTTTCTTCGCTAAATACATCCATCAAAGGTCACAGAAGAAAAACTGCTTTGGAAAGAGGAAATTGCAGCAATGTGCGAGCAAGGAAAATTTCCCTTGCATTTGAGACCTTCTCTTGGTCACATGGGTAAACAATTTCACGCAGGCACAGTTAAACCGGAACCAGGATTTTGTGGTTCCGGTTTTGGATTCTTCCAGAGCGTTCGTTGACCCATCCGCTGGACAAAAGTAACGGATGCTCTGGGAACGAGATTGCTTGCGATTCCTGTTGAGCATGCGCGAGATGAAAATGCGGTTATCATGGAATTTCTGTCACGTGTCGGTAATACGATGCCGCCGCCGGAGTTTGCTCATGTATTCATGAGTCAAATTTCCCACGAGAATGACTCGCACTCGCCATGTTGATATAGCGGGCTCACTTTTGCACAGCAAACTAGTACATAAAAGATGAGCGAGTTGATAAAACCGGTTCCACAACCGGTTTAGTCATGTGATTACCTCCTAGATCTTGGAGGTATCTACAACGCATGCTCAACAGGAATCACAAGCGGCTGTCGGCAGAGGTCTTTTCCTCGGCACAGAAACAACCAAAACAAAACGCGAGCAACCAAAACCGCGAAGAGAATGGCAGTACAACGCTGAGAAACACAAGGGAAAAGCCTCTGCTAGCAGGGTGAGCATTCATCTTAATCCAAAATTAAAAGAATCTCTTCGGCGGGGAATCGAACCCCGGTCTCACGCGTGACAGGCGGGGATACTCACCACTATAGTAGCGAGGAATTGGATCCATTAAATTTAAGGGGTGACGAATGGTCTTTGCGAGCACTCCCGAGCATGCCGAGTACTGCGACTCTTTTGCGAGCACGAGCAGAAATAAAAAAATTGCTTTGCGAGCTTGCGAGCAACGCAAAAATTTGGGGAGCACGAGCAAGCGAGCACTCGTTTAAATTTTGCGAGCAAATCGAGCAAAGGTAAAATTTTGCGAGCAGTTAAAAATTTTAATGCACCATTCATCACCCCTAATTTAAGCTTAATGGTTTATGAATGGGGAAACGCCCCATCTCACTTTAATGTAAAATAACTTCAAGATCTTCTTAACTATGTTTGACAAACTTAGTACGCCCTTTTCCTATAATGTGGGAACAATTTACAACGGATTTTTTTACAGGAAGGTTTATCAATCCTCCCCCCCCCCCCCCCCCCCCTTCTTGCCACCCCTGGGTCGCAGGAAGCAAAAAAAGTCCGATCTGAAGAGAAATGTATATTTTAGTATTCTCAGTTATCTTAAACCCTACATCAATTATATCAAATGATGAAATCAAAGTTAAGCGAAGGTGTCATTTTTTTTTCTGGGTCAATTTTGACAACCCAGGATTTAAAAAAAAAACTGTTACACAAAATGTTTAAGTTACAATTTTTCTTCATTCTGGCCATCGAAACTCAAAGACAGAAACTTATAGGATAAAAGGGTAAGTTTGTCGGTCATAGTTAAGACCTAGTTTACTTTAAATAATTATTATGCCTAATATATCCAATTCCTCGATAGTATAGTGGTGAGTATCCCCGCCTGTCACGCGGGAGACCGGGGTTCGATTCCCCGCCGGGAAGATTATTTTGGTTTTCGGAGTTAGATTAATGCTTTCTAAGATTTTTTATTTAATTATTTCATTACTATTTTTTATCTTTGAAGTTTTGTTTTGAATTTATCCCCGCCTGTCACGCGACAGACCAGGGTTCGATTCCCCGTCGGGCAGATTCCTTCGGTTTTCGGATTAAGATGAATGCTTGAAATTTTTTTTTTCTTTTATCCTTGAATGTTTGACTTGAAGGGTACGTTTGATTGATCGCATTCCAGAATAAGAATACCCAACAGTTCTCTTAAAAATTTATTCTAGCGTAATGTTTTTGACAACGTAAACGCTACATACAAGTTTATTAAATAAAAATTTAACTATAAAATAGTCGAAGCCCAATGCATGTTTCAATAGTACATACACAGGCCCAGACTTCAATAGCGAAATACCTATCTGTCTCTCCTGGGGTCCTGGTCTCTCTTAGTTCTGGCTCTCACTATGGGTTATAGGAAACATGAGTTTCGACTAAATAAAGGTTACCTATTGAAGCGATCTTTTGTCGTTTCTGGTTATTTTTGCCCATATAATTCTTGGAAAAAACCTGGAAACATGCTTTGTTTTGATTTATAAGTCGAACTTGACTGGCCCATGCAAACTACCTGTTCCAGTGCACGCATCAAAATTAGGAAAATGGAAACATGTAAAAGGTGACGTTTGCACTTTGCAATTTTTTTAACTCTCGGAAAATTCTAATTTTCAAAGAGCAGAAGCTTAATTGAGCACGACGACAGCGACAACGCATTAGCATCAAAAAACAATTTTAACACGGATTAGCAAAACATCAGGTTGGAATGTGCATCACACCATCACACTTAAGGTGGCTGAACACAGTTGTGGCAGTTTCTGAGTATATGTCATTTGCCAAATTATGGCAAGAGAAGGGTTGCAGCTCACAAGCTGAAACTTGGCAAGTGGAAAATACATTGATGAAAGATTTTGATTCACAGGTAAAATTTGACATTTTCTTAGTTTCCATGGCAACATGAACGATTGAATACAACCTTAAAATTTTACTTTTGCTCAGTTTACGGAAAATTCACTCATTAGATTTTCCTATAAAATTGCACGCAGCTTACTATAATTAATCATTACCATTTGAAATTTATTTGACCAAATTTTAACAGAGGGGTTTTAAGATAATCAATAATATAATTGTACTGTAATTATTAAATGTGTCACAAAAATAGTCTGTTCAAATTCCATTTTAAAGTTCTCATTATTTAAAACACCATGAAAGTAAAAATTCTGCCAAATATCACAAAATTTTAATGAGTAGACTTTGAGCGCTTGAAATCGTCTTCTGTGTACCATTACTTTTTCGCCGCCATGTTTGTTTGTCTAAGTTAAAACACTCGCCGTCACGCGAGTTACCGCTGAGCGCCCGCAAAACTGTTTTCAGCCACCTTAATTTGATTGTTCATTTAAAAAAGCGTGATGCACGTGCTTTTTTTCTCATTTTGACTCTGAAATATGTAGTTTGCTTGGGCGAGTCGCGTTTGTTTTAAGTGAACAATAGCCCTCGAGCAAACGTATTTCGAGCAGGGGTGGCTAACTTTGGTAAAGGCATGTATCGGTCCCTAGAAAGGTCAATCCAGGACACCCGGGATGGAATTTTTTTGTACAGTGCCCAGGCCTCATTTTCTTAGCCGCGCGTTTATCTGGTTCGGCTACTTCAGCGAGCATATTCTTGGCCTTTTTGGATTACATTCTTCGAGTTTTTCAAAGTGTGCAGCATTCGTTTCTCTATCTGGGAAACCTTCATTGGTTTCTACATCTGCTGCCATCCAATCTCGTTCCCAGAGCATCCGTTACTTTTGTCCAGCGGATGGGTCAACGAACGCTCTGGAAGAATCCAAAACCGGAACCACAAAATCCTGGTTCCGGTTTAACTGTGCCTGCGTGAAATTGTTTACCCATGTGACCAAGAGAAGGTCTCAAATGCAAGGGAAATTTTCGTTGCTCGCACATTGCTGCAATTTCCTCTTTCCAAAGCAGTTTTTCTTCTGTGACCTTTGATGGATGTATTTAGCGAAGAAAGACAAGTAAAGGGGACAAAAGTGTCTATTTATTTAGACGCCGCGAATGAACATTTGTTGGTCACGACGACACACATTCTTTCGTGCACTGAATAAACACAACAGTGTATGCAAATTTGAAAGGTTCAGTGGCATAAATGTATATCATCTCTTAAAAAAAAAGCATTGGAATGACTTTCAAAAATAAGAAAAAGGAAATTTTGAAAAAAATGTCACTGTAGCCTGATTTCGGAAATTATCGATCGAGGTTAACGTTTTTCTTAACGGTTCCAGGTCGTATGAGATGTATGTGTACACAAGTGGCCTGTCAAAATCAAATCAACGTGCTCACCGTTTTTCGATTAGCAAAGAAATTTGCATGTGATGAATACGATTTTATCGGCCAATCAGAGATGGTTTTTTACGGATTCTTCCAGAGGTTAGTGATCCCCGTCATTGTACAAAAGGATCGCGGCCTCTGGGAACGAGATTGGCTGCTATCCTATTACAACAGGGGTCTTTTCTGCATGAGCATGCGCGACCGCTGAACAAGCGATGTGCATGGAGGATCACCACAGGGTCTGCCTTCATCAAAATGGCGCGTCTCGAAGCCATCGTCGCGATTATTTTTCTCGTTGGTCTTGGCGAATGTGCTCGTGATTTAGCAAAATGTGTAGTTTGCAAAAAAGCTGTAACATGGTCTTAACAAAAGCGAAGTAGACCGGCTTTAACATACACGAGCTACCATCAAATTTCACATCCCCACTTGACCTGGGGCCCGTTTCTAGAAATTCCCGGTAACTTTTCGGGCCCAATTTCGTATATTCAGATCGAAATATAAAGAATAAGAGCGCGGGTCCTGGCAGGCAAACTTCTCCATTTTGATTCATTAACTGATAGTTTTGCTATGTTAGATGCAGAACTATTGAAACCTCGATCTTTAATACAAACGGAGACAACATACCGGGCGCGTTAATTATCGGGACTTTCGAGAAACGGGCCCCTGCACAACATTGCGCGTATATGTAGTGCGTTTAGGATTGCGCTAACCTCATCAAAGTCTAAACAAAGTGCCGAAACGTTTGTTGATGCAAGTAAACAATTTCAATTCGCTTTGAAATGAGAAAGGAACAGAAATATTAAAAAAAAAAAAAAAAAAAAAAAAAAAAAACAGCTAAATTTCAGCGAGCGGGCTCGAAGTGCGCAAAAGCCGGTGTTGAGTTCAGCAGTGAATTAATGTATGTTCTACAATTTTTATCGCTAAAATGCTTAAGTAAACAACTTTCTATTCCAACTGATAACTGTGTGGTAGTCGCCCGCTGATCGTTATTAATCCACTCCCGAAATATGGCTAAATCAGCTATGAAAAAATTATTGACAGAAATCCTCTACGGTATCGAGAAACTTATTTACATCCAATTTATAGACAAACACTAAATAAAGAACATTTTGCTCAATAACTACGCATCAGCAATGCATTCTATGCCAAACTTTGCGGTTCTTGAACGGGAATCAAGACACGAGTCGAGCGCTAAAAAATAACAAGCAGCCATGTTCGTGTCAGACATCCTTGAGAAACTTGCTCTTTCACCTCGTTCAGCGTATCAGTCTCCACTTTAAATCACCAGATCTTTATTTATCTTGTACAACGAAGGTCTTTCCTAAGTTCCTGCTACCATTTCAATGTCAAGCAAGCTTTCAAAGTGAACAATTTGGCTCCTACAACTATGCACCACGGCCGCTGTCACTGGTCGCGTGCTCTTTGTCAAGTCAGCGGTCGCGCATGCTCATGCAAAAAAGAACCCTGTTTCCTATTACTACGATCTTGGCATCTTTATTTTCTGTTGGAGGTCGAATTTCGTGGAAAAAGTTGTATTGAATGAGAGCATGGCGGCGAAGATGGCGTCTCGTGTCTCCTACCTTGTATATTACTATTGCATATAGAGTGAATTTGAACAAACTATCACGAAAATTGTTGGGGCATTAAGGACAACAACAACTAACTGCAGAGTAAGTTACATTGATCTTTATTCAGTATTTCCTAGAAATTTTAGCATCGTATTTTTACCCCATACAAACACTGTAATTTTACTGGAACGGTACTGTAGTACTATCACAGAGCCTGGGTTACCTGTGGTACATATATAGGCCCAGACTTCAATAGCGAAATACCAATCTGTCTCTCCTAGGCTCCTGGTTTCTCTTAGTTCGGCTCTCACCATGGATCACAGGAAACAAATAGGAAACATGAGTTTCGATTGAAAAAAAAAAAGGTTGCATTGACGCGCTTTTGTAGTTACTTGTCATTTCTGCCTGTATATTTCTTGCACTAAAACGACAAAAGACTCACTTCAAAGAAAGTAATATTAATTCAACTTCATTAAATCAATAAAAAGTGTTTCCGGCCAGATTTGAACTGGCGACCTTCCGCGTGTAAGGCGGACGTGATAACCACTACACAACGGAAACCACTGTGAAATTTTGCTACTGTTTATTTGTTTTGAATCTATATAAAGAGGATGAATAAAAATGAGGCTAGAGGGGTATTGCGCAAATTTGCATAGGAAACAGTGTCAAAATAAAAATAGGAAGAATTGGCAGGTGGTAATAATGGACCGAGTTATAAAGCCTCAAGAGTAGACCATTTTTCAATTGTTCAGTAAGTACCCCAGCCTTCAATTGAGTGTAAGGTTAAGGCTGACCTTGTTTTGATACAAACCTCTTTTGTCTTCTTATGTTCTTATGAAAATTACAAGAACAACAAGGTCCCGAAATAATACGTCACTAGCCCAAGATGCGCCATTTTCAAGCACACCATGCACAAGTATTTTTAAAACCTAAAATGAAAAATTAAAGTTAAATTTTTATTTAATGAACTTGTATGTAGCGTTTACGTGGTCAAAAACTACGGTAGAATAGACCTGTAGAGAACTTTTAGGTATTCTTATTATATTTTTATCCAATGGACTTGTATGTAGCGTTAAAGTGGTCAAAAAATTACGCTAGAAGAGACTTGGGCATTCTTATTCTGGAATACGATCAATCAAGTAAAACATTCAAGATTAAAAGAAAAAACCGCATTCCAAGATTCATCTTAATCCAAAAACCAAAAGAATCTCCCCGGCGGGGAATCGAACCCCGGTCTCCCGCGTGACAGGCGGGGATACTCACCACTATACTACCGAGGAATTGGATGCGTTAGATTTAAGCTTAATGGTTTATGAATGGGGAAACACCCATCTCACTTTAAAGTAAAATAACTTCAAGAACTTCTTAACTATGTTTGACAAACTTACTCCTTTTTCCTATAATGTGCACGCTTGGAAATTTTTGCTTCAATCCGGGCCAACTTTTTTTCGGGACCGTGCGAAGACTGGTTCCTAACAAAGACAAATTCAAGATGGCGACGTGAAGCCAGACGAACTACGGCTGATTATAACGGCATCGAAGAGCCGTGAAAACATTAGGAATTGCAATTTCAAACCAATAAATGAAATGAACAAAAGTTAAACTATTCATACAGTAATATTTCAGCTCAGTAGACATCATGTCATTTAGAGCAGCAGCTCTGTTATGTATATCGATTGTCGTCCTAATTATCGATCTCTTTAGTAACAACTAAGTTTCAAAATGCCTTCTTTAAGAACTTCGCTTCGATAAGTTTAACTTACCTTCATTAAGAAATTTGAAGGGACACCTTTCTTGTTTGGTGGGGGTGTTTTAATGTCAAAGAAGAGACCTCAAATACACTTGAACGTGGCTGAACTGGTGTTGTTTGACGATGACATGATGCATTATTGTAACTTCCCACTTTTCAACGAACAAAATTCCTCGCTGTTTATTATTATCTGCCACGAAAGTTAGCATTTTGTCTTGACAATTCACGACGTAGAAATCGCTTTACTGAGAATAGGACAACCTCGGAGCGGAGGAGTGATTTTCTTGCTTCTCGCAAGTCATCCAAAACCTGTTAGTTCATCCATTAACAAGCGTGATGTGAACCTGATTGACCTAAAAATGGTATTTTTTGTAAGAAAAATTCACGTGCGTAAGCTCCAAACTTAAGCAACTAAAGCATCAAAACAAAGGATAAATACCTTCTTCATGTTTTCCTCGTTTCCGTTTTTTCAGATATGGGCACCAAACAGCAGATATAAAACCTTTTCCAAAGCTTACTTCAGCCAGACTTTTCTCTCAAGAACCTCGCAAGAAACTCTCTCTTCGCCGACATAAAGCTAGTCTCAAAATATTCGAAGACAAGGCATGCAAGGTACCGATAAAAAGCTCTTTCTTCGTAGCTTTTATCGCACTCGTCAAAACATTGTTTATTAGTACCAGTTCTCTCTCACATGGCGATAAGCCTGACCGATTTTCGCTCTTGGCGGGCCGCGATATGGCCGCGCAGAATTTCAAAAAAGAGGACTGGGAAAAAGGGGACACGAAACTTGGCCAAAATTGGCACAAAAATTTCCAAGCGTGGTGGGAACAATTTACCACGGATTTTTTGACAGGCAGGTTTAACAATCCCCCCCCCCCCACCCCCTTTTTCTCCCCTCGGTCGCAGGAAGAAAAAAAACCCCGATCTGAATAGGAATTTATATCTTAGTATTCTCAGTTATCTTTGTTCATATCTGAAAACTCTAAATAAAGGATATCAAATGATGATATCAAAGTTAAAGGAAAGTGTAATTTTTGTTTCTGGGTCATTTTTGACAACCCTAGCCTGCGCGCAGACAAAATAAAACTCTGGTTAACTCCGTCTGCGAAACAGCGCCGAAATCCTTGTTCTGGACTTCAGCTGTGTACCCAGATTTGAGTACGCGCCACGATTGGCCAGTTAAAAAAGGCCTTTGTTTGTTGTGATCGCCAATCAGGTTGAAGAGAAATTCGAAACGCACTTCCGGTAATTCGTTAGTCCGTTGGGGGTCCAGAACAAGGATCTCAGAGCTGCTTCGCAGGCGGTACTAATCAGAGTTTAGTTGTCGTTTGCACGCAGGCAATGACAACTCAGGAGTTAAAAAAAAAAAAAAACTGTTGCTAGTACAAAATGTTTAAGTTACAATTTTTCCCCATTTTGGCGATCGAAACTCGAAGACAGAAACTTATAGTTAAGGTATAGTGGTAAAAGTTTTCTGTCAAAAATCCGTGGCAAATTGTTCCCACATTATAGGAAAAAAGGGTAAGTTTGTCGGCCGTAGTTAGGACATAGTTTACTTTAAATAATCGATTAAGTCTAACATATCCAATTCCTCGGTAGTATAGTGGTGAGTATCACCGCCTGTCACTCGGGAGACCGGGGTTCGATTTCCCGCCATGGATGTTACTTCGGTTTTAGGAGTTAGATAAATGCTTTCAACGCTTTTTTATTTCATTATTTTATTATTATTTTGTTTAACCTTGAGTTTTGATTTGAAGGGTGCGTTTGATTGATCGTATTCAGGAATAAGACTTTGACCACGTAAACGTTACATACAAGTTTATTGAATAAAAATTTAACTTTAATTGAGTTGAAGCCCAAAACAATTGCAAAGCTGCTGACCACGTGACTGAAAACGATGTATAAAGTTGAATTACTTATTTTATAGAAGTCTCTTGTCGTTTCTAGTCATTTTTGCAGATCGACTTATGAATCAAGACAAAGCATGTTTCCAGGCTTTCTCCAAGAAATATATGGGCAATAATAGCCAGAAACGACAAAAGACCGCTTCAATATGTAACCCGTTTATTTCGTGGAAAGTCATGTTTCCTATAACCCATAGTGAGAGCCAGAACTAAGCGAGACCAGGAGTCTAGGAGTGACAAGATTGATATTTCGCTATTGAAGTCTGGGCCTGTTTATGGGCTATAGGAGACATGCATTGGGCTTCGACTCAATGAAAGTTAAATGTTTATTTAATAAAATTGTATGTAACGTTTACGTGGTCAAAAAAATTACGCTAGAAGAGATTTGTAAGAAAAATTTTAAGTACAGTTTTATTTCTGAATACGATCAATCAAACGCACCCTTCAAATCAAAACTTCAAGGTTAAAAAAAAGGAGTGTTGAAAGTATTAATCTGAT
Organism: Porites divaricata; assembly: GCA_038088405.1. Lineage (NCBI taxonomy): Eukaryota > Metazoa > Cnidaria > Anthozoa > Scleractinia > Poritidae > Porites > Porites divaricata. Next base: position 9,117,946 of record JBBMOI010000015.1, on the reverse strand, counting down.
TCCGAAAACCAAACTAATCTCCCCGGCGGGGAATCGAACCCCGGTCTCCCGCGTGACAGGCGGGGATACTCACCACTATACTACCGAGGAATTGGATATGCAGGGCTTAATAGATTATTTAAAGTAAACTATGTCTTAACTATGACCGCCAAACTTACCCCTTTTTCCCATAATGTGGGAATAATTTACGACGGATTTTTGACAGAAAACTTTTACCAATATACTTTAACTAATATATAGATTTAGCCAGGGATAAAAGCGAAGCTCCCATTAATAAATTTATTATTTAAATTAAACAATAATTTTGTAATCCACAAATCAGTTAACTTAAGGGGAAATTCATATGACTTTTGAGGAAAAGGCTAAGTGATTTTAGAGTGAAACATCTTACATCGAGTTGATAGCCAAATAAAACACCCAAAAATAGCAATCATCTTCGATCACATTCAAGAGCCGTAATGACTCTTGATCACAGTGAATTATATCTGGAAAACAAATTCTTGGAAAACAAATCAGGCCGAATTTTTTGCTTTCGACAAGTATACTTTACAAAATCTTGGAAAACAAATCCGGGGATGTGTAAACCAACCTTTATACTTTTTACACATCACATCTGAGGTGAAACAGTACTATTTATCATACAGACCTCGGACAGAATGCAATATTTCACAAATTTTCAAGACAAATTGCACTCATTCAATATTCAGGACGATCAATTGTCGGCTTTTAGCGAAGCCGTGAAAAAAATTTCCAAAATCACCTATACGGCCGCCAGTTCTCACTTTTAACAAGCGCCAAATTTGCAGCGAACATTAATAGACTTATGCTTCAACATAAATAATTTCCTGGGTTTTTTTTTTTATTATTATTTAAGGGTTTTATAACGATGTGTAATCTTGAAAAGTGTTTGATACGCGCGGCAAAAAGATAACTCCTGCAAGCGATGTTCATGAACGACTGAAAACAAACAGCACAGCGATTAAAATTGCAAGGGAGACTACTAACAATCACTAAAAGAAATATAATTCGGTTAAACATTTACAGAGACAACAATTTTCATTCACGAAGATAAGTATTAAAGCATTTCGAAAAATCCTGAGTCTTAAAGCTTAATAAGTTTATGTTTTAAGCCGGCCTCGCGGTGTTTGCTTTTCTCAAAGATGAACTCGAGGCAAGAAAATCGCTCAAAGTTTTCTTTCTATAGCTAAATTTATAACTAAATATTCTTCGGAACGTTTTCTTTCTATTTGCGGTGAGAAAATATATCTAAAGGCTTTTTAAAGTTCTGTAAGCTTATATCAAACCTAAATATTAGGTCGGTTCATTGTCTCAAATCTTACAAACTTGCATAAACTTGCCGCATAAATTTTGCTCGGCTACATGAAATTAGATATAAAAAAAACAAACATCAAATGCAATCATTACTCAGGCTCACCATTCGAGATGCAGCTCCTGAAAGCTATCAAGTAAAGCGAGAATCGCTTGAGAATTTTGAACCCTCTTTAATACGCATCAAGCAAGGTGAAAAACGAAAACGATGCCATCCGAAATCGGATTTCCAGCTTTGACAAGCGAAGCATCTCTCAACCAAAAAACCAATGAACAAACTAGCCATGAATAACAGACTTGAGGGCAGCTGTATTTCATTTTGTACATCCAGTGGAAAAAGGCAGTTAAAAACATCACAAGTTGACACAAAACTCTGTCAGCTTCAGCTGTCAAAGTAAAACAAGTTTCAAGATGGTGCATAAATTTTCCGCATGAACTCACCTGTCAAATTTTGACCAATCAAAGCTTAAAAATTGGGCGTAGAGCGTGACCAACGCGTGAGCTAGGTAAGAAAAGGTCGTCCCTGCCTGTATTTTTAAATAACTTGCTGAATTTTCGCGTCCATGGTTAGTTTGAAATCAAACTCTTAATAGTGCGGGGCCATCATGATATAAACACAGCATATTTCATATAAATTTAAAAAAATAATAAACTTGAGCCTGCGATCATTTGAAAACCAATAACTTGTCAGTGGATAACTTCAAAAAAGTACTCGACCGCGATGGATCGACACCTGAGCCCGCGATACGGTCAGGTGATACTGGTAAGCGGATACCTTGTTTTGACAGCTGTCAATTGATCACAACATTGATGTGCAATCAGTTTCCTCCTGGGCTCCCAAAGTAGTTAGAAAGTGTGAAAGTAAACAGTGGTTGTCCTGTGGTGCAGACGGACGGCGGTCGGCGGTCGGTGTACGGTCACGTGATTACCAAATTTTCTGGGATAGGTAGATTACCTTAGCTATGGGGCTCCGCCCATGCGCGAGCTTCGCGCGCGCGAGGAGCTCCGCTATAAGAGGGTCTTAATGGGGTTAACCAATTGGCGTAAAATGGCCAAAAATTTAGTCGATATCGATAGCCGTAAGAATTGAAAAATTTTAACCGTTTGCCATAATTGGGGTAAAAACGGGTTAACCGTAAAATAAATTGTTCCCTAGATTTGGTACTTTTAAGGAAGGTACTAAACTCACTTATGGTTGCGTTTTTTATTTCCTGCAGCCTAGCATTAGCCAGTATGACTCCGTAAGCACGTTAGGCAAAGCGCCTTTTAGGTGTTGACCAAGACCTATTGTAGGTTCCATTTCCGCCGCTCTCTCGAAAAACTAATTTAGTCCATAGCGAAAGTGTAGCTTTTCGATGGGGGTATTAATATTTGCGATTTTCAGGAGGTCGCGCCCTCGAAACACTAGTGAAACACTACACACAGAGATGGCACTGTTTTTTAGGTAACTATAGGTAAGGTAAGGTAAGGTAAGGTAACTTTATTTAAACACGATATTTCCTTCAGGTATACATTTAGATTGAAGTATAGAAAAACTAACTTCCTAACTAATCTGAAATCTAACATAAAAAAAAAAATAAATAAAAATAATAAAGATGAAAAGAAAACATCTGCTTT
>JBBMOI010000015.1:9105000-9110000 GCA_038088405.1 Porites divaricata | reverse complement strand
TAAGGTAATCTACCCATCCAAGAAAATTTGGTAATCACGTGACCGACCGAGCGAGCGAGCGAGCGACCGTCCGTCCGCACCACAGGGAAACCAATGTTCAATCTCACACTTTCTAGCTAGTTTGGGAGCCCAGGGAGCCTAGGAGAAAACTATCAATGCTGTGATCAATTGACAGCTGTCAAGACAAGGTATGCGCTGACCAGTATCACCTGGCCGTATCGCGGGCTCAGGTGTCGACCCATCCAGGGCGAGTATTTTTTTGAAGTTATCCGCTGACAAGTTACTAGTTTTCAGATGATCGCAGGTTCAATTCTTTTTTAAAATTCATATGAAATATGCTGTGTTTATGTCATTATGGCCCAGTACCATTAACATTTTGAGTTCAAACTGGCCTCGGAAGCGAAAATTCAGCCAGTTATTTAAAAATGCAAGAAGGGAAAACAGATGGTTTCACTTTTCTCAGGATAGTCACGCTTTGGTCACGCTCCACGTCCAATTTTTATGCCCTGTGTTGTGTTTTCTGATCAGGATGGTAAGATTCAAGGTAATCAAGACAACAACTTTTTATTTGAGCAAGCGAGCTACATGCATGACATTGATGCGCATGCGCTCATGTAGAAAAACCGCATGCAAACTATGACATCCCCCTCCTTACAGGAGCTATGGTAACAGTAACAACAATAACAAAAACAAACAACAACAACAACAAAAGAAAAAAAAAAGGCAACAAGTTTTGTTCAGTTTATAAGTCCAATCTGTTAGGGGGCTTGACAAGCCTTGAGGATCTGCGGAGTGGGGCTTCTGGAGCTGGATCTCTCAACTGTGGTGTACTGTCAGGTGCCAGTGTGGTCTGTTCACACGTAGGGAAACTCTCACTTGATAAGGTGCTGGGCGTGGTGCTATCGACTTCATCCAGGAGTTTCGACGGTTCATCACTGGGGTTGTTGCTCTGGATACAAATTCTCTCTCCTGTTGGCCGAAGATGACTGCGGTTTCGCCTGAGGGTACTGCCATTTGCCATGGTGACCATATATGAACAAGGGGCCTGTGTGCTACACTTGACAATACCAGGTTCCCATTTGTGATTTTGTGGGCTAAGTACACGCACTGGGTCATCAGGGTGTATGGCAGGAAGGGGCTTGGAAGACCTGTCATACTGTGATTTATGCTGATCTTGCCGTGCTTGGAGCTTGGTGTTTACGTCTCCGTCTGCAGATAAGGACAGGCCTGGTTTAGATACAGAAGGGAGGTTTGTTTGATATACTCTGGAGTTTAAGAGCTCTGCTGGTGATGCGATGTTGTGTTCAAGTGGGGTGCTGCGAAGGCATAACATGGCAAGATGAGGATCTGCACCAGATTCCTTGCATTTCTGGAGAAGGTTCTTTACAGTCTGTACGGTTCTCTCTATGAAGCCATTGGCTTGTGGATAGTACGGACTTGTTGTCACGTGGGTGAAACCATAAGTGCTGCAGAATTCTTGGAACAATGCAGAGGTGAACTGAGTGTCATTGCCAGTGACAAGTTTATTTGGGATTCCGTGTTCTTCAAAAATGGATTTCAGGTGTGCTATTGTTGTGTCTGACCGGATATTGTTCAACTTTCGCATCAGCGGGAATTTGCTGTAATAGTCAGATAACAATAAATAGGGTGTGTTGTTCCAAAAGAATAGGTCACATCCAAGTGTGTACCATGGTTTCTGTGGGATGTCATGAGGTACGAGGGGCTCCTTCAAGTTCATATTTTGATTATGTTGACATGGAGCACAGGATTTGACCATCTCTTCTATGTCGCGGTTTATGTTGGCCCAGAACACTGAACCCTTAGCACGGAGTTTGCATTTTTCTGCTCCTTGGTGTGCATAGTGTAATTGCTGCAATACGTCAGCCTGTAGGCTCTTCGGAATGAGAATGCGTGTACCTTTCAGGATTACTCCATCTGCGACGGTTAGTTCGTCACGATAATTCCAGAATGCATGAAGGTGTGCTGGGCAATCTGATCTTGTGTCGGGCCATCCCTGGGTGATGGTTGAACGAAGTGAGAGGAGTACCTCATCCTTAGCTGTTTCTTCTTTAATCTGAGCAATCCTTGTTGGGCTTGCATTCAGGTGGAGGTGCAGTTCATGGACAGATACGTCCAGCCCTTCAATTGTATCACCAGGACAGGGGCTGATCCTGGACAGTGCATCAGCCAGTGGGACGTTCTTTCCTTGGACATACTTGATGTCTACATCGTATTTCTGGATCCTAAGCATCATCCTTGCGATGCGTGGAGGAGCTGTTGCAAGGTGTTTCTTGAAAATTGCCTCTAACGGCTTGTGGTCTGTCTCAACAGTGACGCGTCTTCCATATACATAGTAGTGGAACTTCTCAAGACCATGTACCACGGCTAGCATTTCTCTCTCAATGTTTGAATAGCGTGATTCTGTCTCTGTCAAGAGCTTGCTTCTATACTCGATGGGGCCATTGTCTTGGATCAGGGTTGCACCAAGGCCACGCGAGGATGCGTCAACTTGGATGGTCACTGGTTTTGTACTGTCAAAGTACTGTAACGAACCGGCTGATGTGATGGCTTTCTTAATCTTATCTACGGCTAGCTGGTGCTGGGGCTGCCACTGAAACTCACTGCTTCTCTTGTTGAGGTCCCAAAGGATGGCTGAGTGTGCTGCCAGGTTGGGCAGGTAACGGCTGAGGAATTGTGTCATGCCAAGAAAGGTTTGTAGGTCAGCAAGATTCGTGGAGGGGTCCATGTTGCTAATTGCTTCCACCTTCTGTGGGTCCGGTCTGAGGCCATTTGAGCTGATGATGTGGCCAAAGAATGGTATTTCTGTACATCTTATCTTGCATTTGTCTGCATTGAAACGGAGACCGGTTTCACGAGCACGTTCCATAACTGCTTTCAGGTTTGTATCATGGTCAACGAGGTCGCATCCATAGATGACGATGTCATCAGCGATGCCGGTTACACCAGGCAGATTTCCAAAGGTTTCATCAACTTTCTTCCGAAAGATGTCCTGGGCACAGATCAGACCGAAGGGAAGCCGTAGGAACCTATATCTGCCGTGAGGTGAGTTGAATGTTGTGTACAAGGAGCTGGCATGATCAAGCTTAATGTTCCAATATCCGCTTCGGGCATCTACGATACTGAAGTATTTGGCTCCATTTAGCTTTGGAAGTACATCATCCAATGTTGGGGTGCAGTGATGTGGGCGCTTGATGGCACGATTGAGGTCTTTGGGGTCTAAGCACAATCGAAGCGTACCATTGGCCTTGGTCACACAAACTAGTGAGTTCACCCAGTCCGTGGGCTCATCTACTTTTGCTATGATGCCTTGTTCAACAAGTGCATCAAGTTCTCTCTTAAGAGGCTCACGTAGCGCTTCGGGTACTCGTCGTGGTGGGTGGATGACTGGGGGAACCGTGGGGTCTAGGGTGATATGAAACTCCCCCTGGAAGCATCCAATTCCCTGGAAGCAATCCTGATACTGGCAAAGAAGCTCTGATTTTGCATCTGGGCAGCCCTGTTGGTTTGGTATAGGTGCTTCCTCGGTCTGTGTGGTGGCGATACCATAGTTAAGGGTGACAAGCTTCATATCGCGACAGGTCGGGAGGCCCAGAATTGTTGGGCCTGCGGTGCTCACTACATGGAAGGCATACGATTTAGAGTGGTTATGGTGTGACAAGGTGAGATCACAGATGCCATAGTGTGGTTTGGTGTGACCCCCAAAGGCAGTAATCATTGTACTTGAGAGAGTTAGTCCAAGCGGTGTGCCTTCTGGGCTGTAGCTTGACTGTGGGCACAGACGTTTGTATATGTCCACGGGTATGACATTCCCCTCTGCTCCAGTGTCAATTTTGCAGAGTAGGGGTGCTGTTACTTGACCTGAGTCCACTTGTAGCTGTAATAAAGCTTGTCTGTCGTTCTCGGAGACACTGTTTATGTACAAGGAGTGAAAGTACAGTTGTGGAGTGTTGTGTGGTGGAATATCCAGCATGTTTGGTGTGTTCTCTGGTGGTGGAGCTTCAGCGCTTTGCTCAGCTGTGTCAAGTGCATGAATGTTCTCCCTTTTCTTTTGCCATCGGCCTCTGGGTTGCCCATGGTCCTGCTGTTTTACTCTTGGGCGAGAGCGGCACACAGCTTTCCAGTGGTTGTATCTGCCACAGGCTTCACACTTTGTTCCATATGCTGGGCATAATGATCTCCGAGCTAGATCATGAAAATTGCCACAATTTCCACATTTGTCGTCTTTAGCCTGGGTTCCCTGTGTTGGGGGCTGCCCCGTGTGTGGACCCTGCCTCAGGGCATTGACCATTGTAGTTTGACTGCCTCTGATGTCCTGCAACTGGTTACTTGTAGCTTCTTGTGTTCTCGCAATGTTTATCGCTTTGTCAAGTGTCAAGGTTTCATCATGTTCAAGAAGTTTTGACTGCACACGCGGGTTGTTTGATCCAAAGATTAGGGCGTCAATGATATGCTCGTCAGGGCTTGTGTACTTACATTCTTTCACTAAGATACGTACTTTTTTTGAGGAAAGAATCGACTGCTTCGCTCAGTGCTTGCTTGATGGTGCGGAGTTTGTATCGGGCGAGTCTGAAATTACTTCTCTGTGCCACATAGTTTTCAAATTTTTCCCAGTACGTGTCGAGTTTCTTCCTTTCGTCAGCTGTCAGCGTCCACGTGGAGGCTAGTTCCCGGCCTTCATCGCCTGCCCAAATGAGCAGGAAGCTTATCTGTTCTGGCTCACTCTTTTCCTTTAACGGGCCGGAGAAGTACAGCTGGCAGAGATTTTTTAATTTTCTGAGAGCTTGCGGTGCGTCCGATGAGGACCAGTCCATGTGGGGAATTGGTAATCCGGCTAGCTCCGCCATGTTTGTTGTTTTGAATATCGATCAAAAACGTGGATATGCACCGGCCTGGTGCCCAAACTCGCGGCGAAAATCACAGTTTAAGTAGTGTACTCACGGAAAGGATCCCACTTCTGACACCATGTTGTGTTTTCTGGT